>JAOVVA010000041.1:12437199-12463662 GCA_028565275.1 Leiocassis micropogon
ATGTTTGCACATTCATACACACACAAATCTACCGCTACTACAGTACTTCCTGTATATCTTGAGTGACAGATGTCTCGGCACCAGGATGTTTGCAGTAGATCTCTTGAAGGCTGTGGGTTGCTGGGTGGGACCTCTGTGGATCCGACTTGTTTGTCCAGCACATCCCGTCAGTGCTTGATAGGATTGGGATCTGTGGTGTTTGGACTCCAGGGGTGGGGTGGGCTGCGGTGCAATGGGTGTCCTGGTGCCTTTCTAATGTAACCCGCATCGATGTTTTCACCGATTTGTGTTGCATTGGCTTTTCTGTGGGATCAGACCAAAGGGCCTGGCCTTTGGTACACATGGGCATGGGTGAGTCTTGGGTCCCTCTGATCTTGTCACCAGTTTACTGGTGTATAGTTGGTGATCAGTGTTGTTCAGTTCACCTGTCAGTGGTCATAATGTTGGTTCTAACTGGCAGTATTGGGTGTAACGCGTTAGAGTACTTGGATTACTTTTTTGATGTAATGAGTTGATGAACACGTTAGGTCTGCCATTTAAGTACTCAGTTATTTAGTTATATTTTCAAAAATGTAATCCGTTATTCAGACAATTTATGTAATCCATAAGCCAGACAGCAGTCATTCCGTTAGTGTGTGTGTGTGTGTGTGTAAAAGTCATCCTACAAGCCCCGCCCCCCCAATAACCCAATTACTCTGTTATTCCTGCTGTTATACCCCTATCTCACCTATGCGGTTTGACTCACGGTTAGAAGCGGAGAGCGACTGTCCGACGTTCTGTGAAGTTCTGCAAGGTCCGCGAGCTTCTGCGTGGACCAACACGTGGAAAGATGGAAACCTAATCACTTCGGCAAAACTCGCGGTGAATTATGATGAACCGGACTTACGGCGACCGCGCGAAACCATGTAGGTGAGATAGGGGTATTGGTAGTTATCAGATTATGGGCCAAACTTCTCTGAGTGATGATGGTATAATAATTATTAATTTTTTGACTAAAACAACATGCATGAGGAATCACAAAGGAGTTTTTATTTTCTGGACTTGAAAAGTACTCTAAATAGTTTCTTTTATCAGAAAGTAACGCTGTAATGTAACTGATTACTTTTTAATGACTAATTTTGTAATGTAATTAGTGGTGTATTTAAACTTTACTCAGTGAAATTAGGATGGCTAGTAGGCTAGCATGATTCTTGCTAAAATGTGAATCTCAATTCTCAATTTCACCCAATTCACAATTTTTTAAGCAAAATTTTCTGCACTCAAGTAAAAAAGTGCTCTCTACACAGGGCTTCTGATTATTTAAGAAACTTCAAAGTGAATAATTTAAAAGCTGTTAAACATAAACAGAATATTTATGATAAATAAATGATAATAAAAAATAATACATATAATAGTAATAAATAAAATAACTAATAAATAGCATTTGTTCTTTTTGGGCACTCATTTACAGTATTTCATCACCGCATGTGTTAGTTTTTAATATTTTTATCAGCAAAAGGTAAATGTCACTGGGTGACATTACGAAATACAGTCCAAAATTAATTACAGTATGGAGTTTATTGTTATCTAAGGTTTTATTAGACTTCAATCTTAACTTAATTCTGGTATAATCCTATGTAAGGAAGATTTCAATCTGTCTTCTCTGTCTCTGTGTAACAGCTAGAATCAACGCATCAGGTTTAATGAACTAACAAAGTTAGTTATTTTGGCTGGTATTGGCCCCTTTTCTAGCCTCTAATTGGCTAGAATGTGACACCATTACGATATTGAGCAAGCACAGCAGAGAGTATGGAAATACGATTTGAGAGCGCACGAGTGAGACTTTAAGTGAGTAAAAATATAATCTGAGTGCAAAATATGAGGTTCATGCCCAGGTTTGTGACACGAAAATAATGGCATACTACTTCAACTCCACCAAGTAAACTGACTAGTCTGTTTAGGTCTGCTTCCTTGTTACACATGACCTAAGGGAAAATGAAGAGGAGAGAAGCGATTGAGTTACTGAATCATTTGCTAATCTCTGACCCGATTGATGATTTAATTTGTATTACACTGTGTGTGTATAAATATTGTGTATGACTGAGACAATGTCTGGGATATCTGGGAAGTTAAGTTTATATGTAAATGCAGCATAAATGAATGCAGGGAGATACATGCAAGTGAATCGCCATCATTCAGTAATGAGATCGCATGTATGTATGTAAGTATGAATTGAGATTGCATTTTTTTTTCAGTGAATCGCCCAGCCCTGCCAGCTAGTTATCAACTGAGCTGCTTTTTAGTGAAACATAAGATATTAGCATTAGACAATGCTAATGTTTTCATCCTGTTTTTGAAAAGATATGTACAGTATATGGGCTTCAAACTGAAATAATAATATCATTGATTACATTAAAGGTGATCAGCTTATTTTTTGCTTTATCCCTTTAAGATTACATCATAGCATCTAGCACTTTTTTAGACAAATTTATTGCTTTTCCCCAAAAAGTGGGCGTGGTTATACTGTACATCACTCAACAGAGCCAGTCAACGCGATAGTGAATGTAGGGTTGAAACTGGTCTGCCCATAAAACAGACAAAAATACACATTTTAATTAGTCACTTAATTACATCAGAATGTCAGATTTGTTTTGTTTATTTTAAATAAGACTTTTTATAAAGTTTATTTTAAATTAGACTTGTAATAAAGTATTATTGAAAATGTGCTATTTTTCCCCCACTTGCTCAGCACCCATGAGAACAAAAACTTTCCATTTGATTAGAAATAAACTTAATAATCATATATTTGGTTTGTTGCAACATATTGTAATAAATTATAGACAGGTTTGGCTAGATTCAAGAATATTTCACTTGCTAAGGTGTAAATCTTTTTTGCAGTGTACTCCAAAACTAACCTGTATTCTGTGCTTGTGGCTATAAAGAGTCTGATAGCAAGTGGGACAGAGCTCTGACCTGCAGGAACACAGACATGCTGTAAATGGGACAGATTTCCCACCTGTCCCAACATGCAATTTCTGCAAGGGCTCTTGTCTCAGGTTCTCGATTTAGCAGCTTCTGAAGTACATTCTTCTGCAACATTTTAGGAAGATGCACATTTGCAAGGAAGCCAGTCCTTCCAAGACAAGCATCCTGATCCTCTACACCTCTTGCATTAATTCCCATAAAGATCCCTGGCGAGCACCCAAGTCATTGTGTCGGACTCTGTGCCTCCTGTCCTTGTGGAACTAGCTCACATCACACCACTGATGGCCCGAAGCCTGGTTTCCACTGAAACTTTAATAGTTCTTTAATCTTTTAAACAGGCTCAGTGATGGACTGACCTACGATGACAGAGGGAGAATGCCGCTGGCCGATTGCAAGGTCAACTGGGCTGCTGAAGCACCACACTGAGGCAAGTAGCTTTTGCCTGGCACAGCAGAAATGAGTTGAAGAGACTCCATCTTTATTTGAGCTGTCAGACCGCAGGCCATACTGACCATGGAGAAAATATTACAAACCAAGCATACCAGTGCCGACAGGAAAATATTCCACTTGGGCGATAAAACCCTTCCCACCGCTGTTAAGGGGAATGGACTGTCCAGGGGCTACTCAGGTGTCGTTCCTCTTACCCCTTCAATGCTGCACCTAATGAAATCAGCTCTAAGAGATCATTTGTCTGTAAATAGAGACAGTGTGTGTTACATATCCTTGCTTCTAGCTGTAAGGAAAGCAGGTGGTACTACTTCAAATGTCTGAAGCAAAATAAACTTCTCAGCATTTCCTGATCCACTATAAGAGCAGCATGTGGAGTATTTTTCTTTGACTTAGCTGCACAGTGCCCTCTCAAAGAGGCTTGTATTATTCATAAAATATGTTTAAAAAAATTTAGGTCATGAATTTAAGATCAAATTTTAAAAAGTCTCCTATGGCCTTTGAGTTAAAGGTATCAAATTTAAAGCACATGTGTCAGTTTTATTTTTTGTTTTTTTCACAATTTATTATTTAAACTGTAAAAACTGTTCTGCTTGAGAATGCCAGGGAATCAGCAGCTTCTGAAATACTCAAACCAACAAGACTGGACCCATCAACCAAAGTCACTGAGATCACATTCTGATGTTTGATGTGAATGTCAAGTGAAGCTCTTACACTACTGGAATCATTAGCTGGTCTCAAATGTACAAATGTTCCTAATGTGTGTAGATATTTTCACACATAGATTCATCAGTTGTGCAAGCTAACTTTTTCACAGGCAGGAGTTGAAAGCATTGTAATCTTAGATTTAAATGCAAAGTACATCTTTGAATTGAATGCCCCTCGTAATTTATTGCAGTCTGTTTGTACAGTATGCGGTAATGTACACTATGTTTTCCTGTTTAAGCTGTGAAACTATCATCCACATCAACCATCAATCCTAACATATGACTGTAATTGCATTATAATAACGTTATCGCAGAACTGGATAAGTGAAAAGAAAATTCTTTAACAGCATCTTGAAAGTTCATAATCAAGGACAGTCATTTCCCATGGCTTTGGAGGTGTACAGCAATAAAAAAAAAATGCATCACTGTTAACATTGTTAGTTGTTGCTATGGTAGAAATGGTTCAGTTCCAGAGGGAATGTTTTGTTTTAAAAGAACCTGTACTGCCTTTCTGTACTGCCTGGTGTATTTTACTGTGTGTATATACACATATACGTGTGTGTGTGTGTGTGTGTGTGTGTGTGTTTCAAGAAAAGTTTACATGCTGGCAGGGTGGGAAGAAAAAAAAATCTCCTCATTAATAGGCTGTGAGATCTGATCCTTTTCTCCCTAAGGAAAAAGACTTCCATTTTCCTCAAGCAAAGTAATGGATGTATGGTTCTACCTTATTTGTAAATTGTTCTGTATAATCACCTTGGATAAATGAATAAATGCACATGGAAATGCTTGTGTCCTGAGGTTCCCTGCCTGGTTTACTGACACTAAACCCTGTCAAATAGAGCCAGTCCTGAAGGACATGCTGAGTATGAATTTAATGTGGTGTCATAAGTCAAGGCACAGAACAGGATGCCTGTCTAATTACTCAAGTAGGCTCACAAGACTCAGAGCAACAGCAAGGAGGAGGATTACTATAGTGTGGGAGGAAGATAAAACTTCAAATGCTGGAAGGTTGAATGTTGGCTCAGTTAATCAAATGCATTGGGCAAATCTTCTGAACATGCGCACACACATTATATACACGGTTGGTTAAAATTAGATCCACATTGCAAATGTTTGACTGTGTGACTGAGTAAGTGTATGCATAGTGTATGCTTATATAGGAAACTACAAATAAATCTTTGAATTTTAATATTTGCTTTAATCATTGGTCCACAACAGTAAGCATTAATAATTCACTATGCGTTTATGTTCTGTTAATGTTTTGAAAAAAAAAATGCAAATGTGGAACAAAAGCAGCACTATTATTAAGTTTTAATTCTAGCAATGATGGAACTCTTTATGATTCATGGCACGGTCACAATGAACAAGGATAGTGCTCTGTATCGGGTCAGGTTATAAACGGTTACAGACAAACATACTTTAAGACTTGGGTGATCAAATAAAAACAGCAGGTAAATGAAAGGATAGTACAGTACAGTACAAGGTAATCTTTTAAAGTGATGACTATACAATATCTGGTGACATGACAATATCTGCTAGTTCTCAAACATGATTTGCATTCTGTGATATGATTTACACATTAAGGTCAGTAATTAGAATAGACAGCTGTAGCGTATCCTACAGATGGCATGATTCGTCTTGATTCGACATCTGCTTGAGTACAACTTGAGTATGTCCTGTATATACAGTAATTCCTGAACATGGCTCATTCAATGTTTATATATTTTGTCATTATAATTTTTTTTATCAAGGGTAAGTAATGGTACACAAGCACCTCCAGGTGGAGTAACCAATTAGCTAACCATTTCTTACCCTTACATTCATAATCTTAAGGTTTTTTTTTTAAAACTGTATGCATGTGTTTTTGTTTGTGTGCACATTTTCACTGATGTCCCAAGGGTTTTTATCTGAATTATTACAGTGTATATTCAAGGTGAATTAAAAAAATAACTGATGTCACCCCATCATTAATCTACCTTTAGGCATTTAATGTTACTTTTGCTCTTTAATTTAATTTAATGAATGATATGCATGAAAATTGAACATTTTAACATAAAATCCATGCAACACCTGTACAAAAGTTGATTAAACTCTTTAGTAATATTTCTCAGTATTCCTGAATGGAACAGCTAACATCTCCGTATGAATATTATTAGTAACACAAAAGTAATTTTAATTCTATAGTTGCCCTCTCCAGTCCGGTTAGTTTCCCCTCCAAATTAATTAAATAAGGAGCCTTCTCTACAGTCTCCAAACCGCACACTCACATGGGTCTAAAGCCATAGAAGAGAGAATGCACATGGTCTAGAAAATGTCAGGCCTGGTTTGTTGTTGAAGGATCAAACTCCGCATTATGTTTAAGGAGTCGACACAAGCAGCAATAGAGGGAGAGATAAAATGAACAAATGGTAAATAAGCGGAGGATGAGCCTGCAGCTTTATTATGCTCCACTCTGATGACGCTGACACAGGCAATAAAAAACTCATATGAAGGAGCAAGATCAAAGCTGGCTCACGTAGGTTTTAAGAGCCTCAATAAAATAATATCGCACTCTTACTTCAGAGCAGATTCTAGACAGAGAGATATCCCCATGCATACCCACATGGAAGCAGGGAGGTCTTGGTTGGATAATAAACAGACTACAGATGGAGGTACAGAGATTGTAGTTGTGTGGTGGAATGACATAGGACGTTGACCCTTTTGTCAAGCTGGTCTTAATGGGCAAAAGTAGTGTCCCCTGGTAGGGTGAGCAGACACCCCCCTTTTTGTTGAAGTGCATTTTACTCCTCTGTCTCGCATCCCACATACTTGAGATGATGTCAAATATTCAAATTTAAATTAAATTCAAATTTTATTTGTCAAATACATAGTCATACACAGTAAGTTTTCCTTGTATTTCTGTGATGCATGGTCAAATAAAAACAACATATGAAGTCAAGAAGGACAAAAAAAAAGGAAAACAATTTTTTAATAGACTAAAATATAGTTTGCTCATGAATGGCAGTAGATCTGATTGGTTCTATTCTTGTTTTTCATGTAGATTTTTTTTCTGTTTCTCATTATGCATTGATATAAATCAAAAGTTTATGTGTCTTATCCAAAAATGTCTTATACACTTAGGTAAACATCAAAATGGTACATTATTCCTCTAAGTGTCAGAAATCTGTCCAACATTGTCCCTCACAAACTTACTACTTGTCCTACATTTGCTCTGTTTGCATCTGGTCACCCTCCTTCCTGGTGATCTGTTAGAATCACTGTGACACTGTCCAATAACTCATCAAGTATCATGCAAGCAACAGAATGGCTCACACAGAAGTAAGTCTTTACCACATAAAGGCAATAACGCATAGATTAAGGAAGCCAAATGCGGTTTTACAGGCTTTTAGAATGACGATATTAGACATTAAATTTTTATGATTTTATTCTTCAATTTGTTTGACAAGTCTATAGTTTTGAAAGGGCTTATTCAGTACATTAAAGCTTCTGATAGTAATATGTGAAGGTGCAGGACAGGAACAACAGCTTACCAAGATTAGTAAAAAAAAACAAAAAAAACATGAAAGCCCTATTTTAAGGATCACCCAACATCAATAGCAATCTGTCAAAGCACAAACACGTAAATACGTAATAAATAACCCAGACAGACAGCAGCCATCTGTTTACACTGGCACAGCTTTAGTGGAGTCTCCTCAATGTTCCCTTAATGAAGTCATATAATGGCAGTGTTTGTGCTCATAAAACTCTTTATTGAGGTCTGTCACTGCTGATAGAGAGAGTATGCCTTTATAAACACCTTAATTGTGCTTTTTATCCTCCAGCACCTTATTGTGAATTGCCGTCACGGGCACTGGAGGCATATCCAGGACAGCATTACAAGTTTGCAACAGTGTCTCAGAACAGTGTGTTATGTACACAGTTTTCTAAATTTAAGTCAGAAATAAAACACTGAGGGGGTTTTAATAACCGCATGTCCTGAAGTGTGTTATTTGTCTTATACCACAGCAATTTGCCAACAATTCAATTTTTTTAATTAAATAATGTTATACATTGTATCAATTTCTATTTACATTTATTTCATTACACATTTGTTGCCACTGTGGAAAACATCATGTATTTACACAATCACACTGTTTGACTTGTCTTGCAGCAGACACTACTGATCAATACGAATAAGAAAAATCTGCTGCGTTATACATCAATACAAAATGAAAAAGATTTTTAGAGCAAATAATTTATTTTTTATACCCAAAATATTATCTATACAGACCACCTGGACCCTGATTTACTAGCTGATATAGTAACAAGCCTTAAACAAGACTTTATCTTTCATATGAATATTGCGCCTGTTATCTGTTTTGCACATTTGCCTTAATTTACTTAAATTTACTTAAAATGCTTAATACAGGGCAAAGCATTAATTAATTTTGCACCCGTAATGCAATTTCCTAAGCCTGAAAATCACAAAGAAAAGAGTGACTGTAGGAACAAATTAACATAACTAAAACTCAGGCATTAAACCTTAATCATAAAGAATGATAACTAAAGTAATTTTGATCAAAGCATTAACTCTAATTAATCTGAATATTCCTGTGTGTGTGTGTGGGTAAGTGGGGAGAGTTTACTACTGGTGTACAAAGAGCTATGCAATGCGAAGTTATATAACAAGCCATTTAGTCATATCTTAATTCCTTCAATAAATTAGAATCACAAAGTTGTCTGGCTCTGTAGGCTTTGGATAAACAATAAGTCATATTAACTCTGAAAAACAAATGAACCTTCAGCTTGATGAAGGAATGCAAAGACTGGTGACCATAGGAGAAACTTGCATTTAATGCCTGATCAATCTGTTATGGTGGTTAGCTTTCCTTTCTGTCATGTCAGCCCCATAAACCACACAATAAAAAGGCCCACATATTCCCTCCTCTTTTTGAGAGCTATGGCTAATGTAGAGGAACATGCTTCTGTAATCACATAAATAAAGGTCATTGCTGAAGCTAGGGTCAGGGTCAATATAAATTCTCTTGCAGGTTATTAAACTGAAGTTCTAAATGGTTACAACCATACCAAGATTAAAAATGAACACAGACCTGAACTTAACCCAGCAGGAATCTGAATAATGTACAATGCTCTCATCTAGTTGTAATTAAGTTACAACATTGTCTACCCAAAACACAACATTGTGACAGCGCTGTTTTTGAAGGGTATAATTACTTACTGGCTAAATGGTTAGTACTGTTGCCTTGCAGATGATGACTACACCTCAAATACAACCTCAAAACAACAGAATATCAACATTTTCTTACAGTATACTTACAGTATTTATGCCACTTAACATCCAATCACATAACATCCGACCGCGTATACAGTCAGGTTTGTAAATTTTGGAACAAAGGTATGTTTTTGGCATTTGGCCTCTGTATACCACCACACTCAATTTGAAAGCTAACACTCAAGACGTGAGCGAAGGCAAGGCTTTTATTCAAGGCCACTGACAAAAGTGTGACATTAACCTTTCAAAATTTACAACCATTTCCGTACACATTCTGCGGGGGGCTCATAAATAATAGAACAAATGGCTGACAAGCAGTTTGCATAGCCAGGTGTGACCTGTTCCCTCATTAATCCATGTCTAATCAAGCAGATAAAAGTCCTTGAGGTGTTGCGGGTTTTACGCTTGCATTTGGTAGCAGTTCACTCCTCAACATGAGAGAAAGAAGCGTCTATGCAAGTGAAGATGAAAAAAAAATCCACCAGAGAGAATTCTGACCATGGAAAAGAAGAACTCGTTCACACCATCTAGCCAAGTCAATGAGTTGTGTCATTGTTAAAGTCTACAGTCAAGAGACAGCTTTATCTCATGTCTCTTGTACACATGTTCCTTGATTGTTAATTATCTCTCTCTTCCCTTTCTTTCTTAAATATTTCCATGAAGTGCTATTGATGAGGCATAAAAAAAAAGTTTAGATTTGAAAGTGAACCACAAGTTTGAAACGAAACAAAATGAAATGCATATAGTGCAATTACACTGCAGTATCCCATATAGCTTTACTATTGTACTGTAATATGATGCTCGCTCACAGTCCGAAGTCCAAAGTGCATGACATCTGGTGTCAAAGAACAGATCTTAGCCTTTAAGCGGTGAGGCCAGTACTTCTTTTAGATGCTTGAACAGCCAATGATATATATATTTTTTATTTTGGCTGCTTCCTGATTTTATGGTTTGGTAAATTGCAATAGTCTAGCATTTTTTATTTATTTTCTTGCTAAAGTTATTTTGTGGCACTCATTGTTTCAAGCAACACGTGTGCATTTACTAGTATCAGCAGTTACCCTGATCTACTTATGTTTTCCCTGTAGGTTAAAATACCATTGAGGTTCAGTGATAAAAATCTGTCATGTAGACAATGTAGTTCCAATGGCATTTTATCAAAGCAATTCTAACTTTCAAAAACAACCTGCAACCATATCTCTAGCATTAAATGTATTTAAAAAAAAATTATTATTATTAAATACATCGTTTTATTATAATTAATGCTGCCACAATCGCAACGTTTCAACAACCAATAGTCTTGCACTGGGCTGATTGCTCTGCATTAACCTCACAATTGTAGTACCAGTTTCTGAACTGGATCCTGAAAAGAACCAAATCTTAAATCTTTTGTTACAATGTATTAATCTGATGAAGACCTTTAATCAGTACTAGCGAGTTTCCAGCCTCCATATTTTCTTTTCCAATAGGATTGTAAGTGGTCAAAAAGCACTAGCAGTGACGCCTCCGCTGGCCCAGAGCAATCAGTGCAAACAGCATGACCTCTCTGCACCAATCAGAGATAATCACTAGTTGCTGCATTCTCAAACCACACACTCTAACCCTCACAGGCAGAGAAAGGCAAGGCCAGTACATCAGGGGTAATTACCAGTTTATCATATAAAGCCAAACTGCATTTGTCAAAGTCTGTGCATTAACAGGATAAAATTAAAGGGCAAGTTAAACACAGAAGATTTGACACTTTCCCCAGAAAATACGAACGCAGTGAATAAACTATGTTGGAGGTCACTAGAAAAAGACTTATTTATTTTGTATAAACTGAATTGAAAACATATTTTATCAGAACAAGAACGATTTGTTACACTGTAGTGCAGAGGTAAGATCTCTGCCTTATAGTGCTTAACCTTCTCATACAGTGTGTAAGTGTGCATGACACAACGAGACTGGGTGTGAGCAGACTGTCTGTGTCAGGATTTAGCAAAGGCAAAGAGCAACAAGGATGAGAGAGGGTAGATAAGGGGATAACAGACAGGAGGTACAAGTAAATTTAGCGTTCCACAAAATGTATTTTGAGCTCTTCTCAGCTACAGAGTAACTTCTTTGCACATACAATTCATGAAGGTAGAATTTAACCAATATTTTATCCTTAACAAAGAACACCACTACAAAGTCCTTGCTTTCCTATAATTCTTGGTTGTTTAAGAATAAAATGCAACAATCTTGTTAAATCATTGTGATATTGTAAATCGATGCACTCTAAATATGCAACAGAACATAACGCTCAGAGAGTCAGATGTTAAGTAGATGTAATTTATAATAGTGGAGATATATTCCAAGGCTAAGAGCTAGAGGCAGCAGTGGGCAATATGAGCCTGTCATGCTACTACTGATGGGGTGATATTTTATCTGCCTATTGAGTGCTGCATATTTACACACTCTTATGTCTTGTGCTCTGGTGTTTATGTGCCTCAGTAACCTGCATTATGGCCTATGTGAATAAGTAATAATGACAGATGAGTTTAGCATAGTGACAGACGGTAATAGAGAATCGTTTATTCATGGAACTCACACTGAGCGTTCTCCTATAACCCCTATAAACCCCAATAAAACCCAAGTGCGCCAACATCATCCATCACCTCCCTGCCGTCCACGTTTTCTTGGCGCCATCTCCAAGGCCACCAGTTGCATGCTATTATTTAATTGCACCCTTACCCTGTGTTCTCCGAGGCGTTTCCCTAGCTCAGCAAGACGTTCATGCTGCCTATTACCGGCCCTGATGGGACGTCCAAATCACATGCTTTGAGTAATTGGGAGCTCTGGCCGTTATGTGGCCTGCTTAGCTCTGCATTTTCCACTGTCCATGAAGTGGACATCAGACTGGGACAATCAGTATATTAATCCAGGATTTGATCCTCTGGGTATTTTCTCTGTTATTTTTTTTAATACAAGAGTTACAATAAAAGAAGAAACATTAGTTCTGCAAACCTAACTCTAGTTATGTAGCTAAAGAAAAATTTCTTTCACACAGAACCAACTGTGTTTTGATAAAGGCCATGTAAACTATGTAGGCAAAAGTATGTGGATACCTGGTCATCACACTTATATTTGTCTCTTAATCAAACTGTTATCACAAAGATAAAGCAGGCAATTGCAATCCAACAATAGCAGCAAAAAAGAATAGTAAAACTTCTAATATATTTCTGGGTAACAATCTTCTAAATGGTAGCATATTTTCAAATCCCCATTATGGTCAGCAACTTCTGGCAACCTTGTTGCTTACTGCCTGGTTTACAGGTCTTTAAATCTAGACTATGCATCAAAGAGTAATAATGCATGACATTCTTACATGTTGAAATCCTTCAAAATGCTTCTTACTCTCTGGGTTTCTAACACCTCACTGTTTTTTTCATGTCACTCAACCAGGGCATTTCTTTGACAGTGTATACTGCCAGTTGCCATGGTTTCACAGTTAGACCTTGGCTGGTGCCATATGATAGCACAAACTATAGTCATGTGTAAAAGTTAGAGCCTCTTTTTTAATTCTATGTTGGTTTTTTGCGTAAAAACATAGTAAAAAATCTGATCATAGCTTTTGGTATTGGTTATCATCAAAGATATTAAGTAAATACAAACTATTCTCACAGGATCAGTACTACCTGGAGACCTTGTGTGATTTGTAATAATTGCAGGGGTTGTCTGTGATCTTAATCCCATGCAGACCGGCCATGTCTGTAATTTGTAAAGGAAAAATTACCCCACAAATGACCTACCATAATCACACTGAGGTCCTGTGATAATATTAGTCCTGTGCAAATCAATATGTCTGTGACTTGGCCAATATTTGGCGGGGTCGTATACCATTTTTTCGAGGTTTTTGTTTACTGTGCGCTTTTTTATCCATTTTCCGTAGAGAATTAGGGATTTATTATTTATTATTTTGGGTGCGGGTGATATAGCTATACACAATACAACAATGCAATGTGCAGAAAGACAAATATCATGAATAGGGCTTTTTTTTTTTTTTTATAAAATGTAATATTATTTGTAATATGTAATATAAATATTAATGTAATATATAATATGTAATATAACATAAATATAATATTTATTTGTATGAAAAACATCAAAGGCTTTGCTTATCCCGGGCGAGTGCTCCACATGAAACTCAGATGTGGGGGTAATTTCTAAATCCAGTGCGAATGGGACATATGACAAACAACATTCAACTTTTTTACACTGCCATTACTTAAGTAACAAAAAAGCCAAAAAGCAAGCAATACTAAGTACCCCATTACTGCTTTCACAGGATTTAAGAGGGAAATTTATAGCCAGGTGCTGCTAAACATCAGTCCTTGATTAATTGATCATTAGAAAGTGTCCAGACCTCTATAAAAACAGAAGTTTCGGCAGTTTGCTGATCTGGAGCATTCAGGTTATTATTTTTATAACAAAGCTACAGAATGGGGAACGACTTTAAACAATGGTCTGAGAGAAGCAATTGTTGCTGTACATCATTTTGGACAGGGTTTCCAAACCATTTGCAGTTCAACATTCTACAGTGAAAAAGATCATTCACAAGTGAAAAGCATTCATGACAATTGCCAATCTTCTCTGGGGTGGACATCACAACACATTCATCTCAAGGTCAGACCATGTCCCCACCCACCCATCAAAAAAGAAAAATCCAACTTTTCTCTGAACCTACAGGTCTCACTGAGCACAATTAGAAGAAGACTGAACAAGTATAGTTTGTTTGAAAAGGTTGCCAGGCGAAATCTCATCTGTCTAAAAAAAAAAACCATGGAAGCACATGGAAGGTTTGACTGCATCTGAACAAACCACAAAGTTTCTGGATCAGTGTGCTATGGACAGAAGACACCAAAGTGGAGTTGTGATGATCAATGATCCGAAAAACATACAGTAAATCTACATCATAATGGCTGAAAAATAAAAGAATCAAGGTTTTAGAATGGCCAAGTTCAGACCTCAACCCACTTGAAATGCTGGCGCAGGATCTTAACAAAGCTATGCATAAGCGAATACCCAAAAACCTAATGCAATGTTGTAAAGACGAATGAGCCAAAATGATGTAAGATACTAATAAAGCCATACAATTAATGATTACTTCAAGTTATTGCTGCTGAAAGTGGTTTTATAATCTAATGAATCAGGGGTACTTAGTACTGTATTGCCTACATGTTTTTTTCTTTTTTGGCTTCAGTTTGGTTAAAGAAATACTGGCACGGTAAAAAGGTGATGAGTTTTTTTTTCCGTCTGAGGTCGATATTGCCTAATACTAAGACCCAGATGATTTTGATTGTGTTTTTACACAAAAACACACAGAATTAAAAGAGGGTTACCAACAATTGAACATGGCTGTATACAGCTACGACATATGGAGAAAATTTTGACCACAAATCAAATGTCTTCTTGCTTACAAAAGAATCAGATTAAATTGCATGTGTATAAATTGTATTAGATTATAGAACCACTATAGTGACAGAATGAACTGGCAATGGTGTGCCACTGTGTTTTAGGAACATCTAGCAATTCAGGCCCATAACAGGACTATTATTTTGCCTTTTTCAACACTGGTATTATGCATTAATTTGATAGAAACATGAATTCTTTCTTTTTTTTACTTGCTCAAATAGCTATTCTTGAAATCAATCATAACACAATTAATATTTAAAATTAGGACAGAGTTACTGTTTGCTATCTCTGTTTTACAAGGACAAGACAGAAACAGGAAGAACAAAGAAAAAAGACTGAAACAGATGACAATGCTGGCAAAGCATATAAAAGAGGAAAAAAGTGAATAATAGACCATTCATAGAAAGAGAAATACTTTAAAGTAGTCAAAATGAAGGATGAGATTTGGGTACATAAAAAAAAGACTGTCAGAGCTTGGCTGTTATACATAATTAATTAACACCTTCTGATCAATCAGTTTTGAGAATCCAACAGCACTGTGATACATGATATATCTATCTCAGAGCCCTGAGCTTAATTTAATCACTATAGACTTTTAAAACTTCGTTTCATAATCCAAACTTTATGAGTCTTCATATTCTTCTCTACCAATAATACATCATAAAATAAAACCTCCTTTAAAGTAATGAAACCAATACATTTTGCATGTCTATAAATGCAGCTTTTAAAAATGGCCTTAAATAAAGTGAAATGTTTTGTCGCACCTCTCAAAAATATGTGGCAGGTGGCTTGGTGACAATAAATTGCCCCAGGTGTGAATGTTTGTGTGCATGGTGCCTTTTGATGGACAGGCATTCTCATCCAGGGTGTATTCTCACCTCATGCATAGTGTTCTGGGATAGGCTCCAGATCCACAACACCCTGGACCAGGATAAAGCAGTTACAGAAAATGAATGAATGTTTATATGTTTATATTAGTGATCAGAGCTTAGCTATGCTTACATTTCACATAGAGCACTGTTGGATGAGCTTCAGTCTCCCCTGAGTTTCTCCCCAAGTGTAAGGGTGCTTTAGACTGATTATGTTTTCTCTCTTGTGTGGTTTGTTTCATCTGGTGCAAGCACACTAATCGCACTCGGGTATGGACCAAAACAACTGGACCGAGACTCCCAAAAGAGATGGTCTCGATCCAAATCACCTGGTGAATTCTGGTGCGGTTCTCCTGGTGAGAAAGCACACCCAACCAAAACAGGACAAGTGTGCATAGCTGACGGATCTTTGTAAATATATTTAGCTGATGAGCATGTCACAGTTCGATAGGATTAATGCATGCTGCCTGCTGTATTGTCTTCAGATGTGCCTTCAAAGCCTCCAGTGCATCAACATACTGTTGTCCAGCTGTAGTCATGATTCATGTGAAAAATGCGAGCAATGTGATGAACAATCACCAGGGTGAGGGCCAGCTAGCATAGATTAACCTCCATTGTGAAAATGTCTCTCCTGTATTTCCTTTTTTTTTGTCCTTGTGACATACATCTGTCTAATAAGCAGAAAAGACATTCTTGCCTGGTTTGAAATGATGCATTTTAGTACGCTTGGATTTTTCTCTGTGTGAACCAAGTGGAAAACGCTACGAACTCTTCAAGTGATTTAGACCACAGCAAATGAACTAAGGTGGTGAAAATCTTACTGTACTTGTAGTCCGACAAGGTGATTTATTCATTACACACATAAATGATTTTAGTAAAATAGTTTGGTCTTGTTCAGTATGTCAAAATTCTGGTAACCCCAGAAGCCAGTCTGTCACACGCTTTTTTTTGCAACTTAAATCACTCATGTCACAGTTGATGCATTATTAGGAACCTTTGCTTGGGTACATACAGTCCCCCAGGGAATAGGATTAGAGGTCTTAAATCCAGATGACTGCTCTGACTGCTGCTCTAATGCAAGATGTCTTTAGTTCATTTCAATGTTTTGATTTGATTCAACATTTGAAATGCATATTATTTTGTGCTGACAGAGTGTTAAACTAATACAGGTAATAACAAATGGCACAAATGAGACAGAAAAATAATCAATAGATGTATAAATGTTCTGCATTAACTGCACTGCAGAGAAGAAGAATGACCTTATGTAAGTCTGAGACTGATGTCACATCTCCGTAAATGTTTATTCCCAGCTTGTATTTTCAATTCTTACATTAGTCTTTACTGATTGATTGCATCTGGTGTGGACACATTTAAGAGAAAATTAAATGTACGATCATTTCACTTAAAGTCCTTGATGACTAGAAAGAGTAGAAGATAGAATGCAGGAAAAAAAATAGATCTCTCACATTATATTAGGTTCCCAACCGCAGCATAGCAGGAAACATCCGGCCAACCACTAAAGCAAAAATTTAACTCGTGTTCAGGTTAATTTTTAAAGTGGACAATACAGTATGTACAGTATTTCAGTTTATTTTAAAATGCTCTGAAACTTGTTTCTTTTTTCCAGACTGTGTTAGGTTCAGTCCGTGTCCTCTGCCTAACCCCACAGAAGTGCATATACACACAGGTCACCAAATTTGATATGAGGAGCAATGATTAAAAAAAGAAATCAAATCATGAGGCATCAGAAAGGTCACAGACATAAAAACCTGCTCACTTCAGATGAATGACAGGCCTCCGGTTTTGACATCAGAGAAAAATGAGACGGAGTGAGAGAAACAGTGTGTGTAATTTAAACCTAATTGAATATGGTGCTGGCTATAACAACTTCAGTGCACACCATCTACTTTGTCTTTTTGTCTTATCCCTTTTCCTATCTTATTTGATTTATGTGAATCTGTAACATGCTACGGGCTCTAGAATTAGTTCGTGTCCAAATGAATGCAGGTTAATATGGACATAATTTTGTTAGTGAACAAATATTTATTTGTCAGCTCATATCTAATTTACCAACAAAGGAATGAATGAATGAATGAATGATGTGAATATTCAAAGAGATCCGTTACCTACACTGTTTACACATACGCATTTTCTACATCTTTGTACATCCAGATAATATGTTGTTCAACATGCATTTTAATGCGTAGCAATCTCGGCTGCTCAGACAAAACCACAGACCTTAAGGGTAAGAGAACATGTGAGCTTTTTATTTGGGTTCATGACCTTGGCCTGGTAATCAGCATCATACGGTTATACTTTTCTCAAAACACATTATGTTGCAGATATAAAGCTTGCTAACTGCTTTCTGCCTGACCCTAGCTTCGCTCTGCTTATATTTACACACACACACAGTTCATCTCTCAGTCAAAGTGACAGAAAATATGTAGGACAAATGGACTTAGGTGTGCCATGTTAGTCATTACCTCTCAAGTTTGTCCTTAAAAACCTTTCCTTCAGTGCAGACCCATGCTAAATCCTACCCCACCTACTACATAGAGATGTGTTTCATGCAGATGCGTGCTGAAGGTTTTGAAGTCTACTTTGTTGAATACTACTACACAAACAACCACTGTATCACCCTCGGCAGGGTTTTAAAGTTCGCTAAATGATCTTTTTTCATTGGGCTCAGGCTGTGTCAATTATAAAATATTTCATTGCCAGATTTCCGCTTGCTTTTTCTTATATAGTTAGACAGTTCACAGAATGGCATCAAGTGTGAATTATTATGATCCAGTTTTAAAGATCAAATAAGTGAAGTTATTATAAGCTTAAATTTCATTTCGTTTTGTTATTAGAACAGCATATAACACATCTTCTGCCAACAGTTTCTCAAAATAGTTGCTTTCGTTAACCCCACATGCACTACAGTATCAAAGTAAAAAAAATACAGACATCACAGCAAATATCTTGAGCGCTGGAACTGGTTGATGCTAACCTTTGCCATTATGTGAACTGTACAGCCTTTTTCAAGCTATAATTAAAACTTAGCACTGTGCATTTTCAAACTAGAAGAAAATTAAGGGGAATGTTAAGTGCTCGACTGTGGCACACATCCATGCAGATGCCAGATTAGCTTGCTAAAGCAAGGAGGATGCATTGAGCTCCAAGAATTTAAATATAAATTGAAGCATTGCAGTGAAAACACACTATTCACACCACAAGTTGTTAAAGTCCCTTGAAAAAAGTGTTTCCTTGCCACCGTCACCTTCGGCCTCGACTTGCTCATCAGGGACAATCTGAGCATTATGATTTATACATATTTTCTCACATTTCATACACATTTCAATAATTTTCTTTTGATTTTGTGAAGCTGCTTTGAGACAATGACCATCGTTAAAAGTGCTATATAAATAAAACTGAATTAAATTGAAAGTAGGATTAAAGGTATGTGTAGTGATGTATCTATTCATTGATATAATAAATTCCTAACATACCCATGAAATTTGCTTCTATAATGCACCTTCTGGTTATAGATTTCTAAATGGAATGTAAAAGAAAAATGTAAGATTAATGTACACCTTTCTGAAAATCAGAATCGCTGACCGTTATTTAAGAACTGTCTTTACTGCTATGCTATTCCCGTTAACCTTCAAATGTATAGATGAGGCTCTAAATCAGGTTCAAGACCGCTTCCCACGTGCTGTTGAGAAAATGGTATCCATATCCTTGCCTCCTTTGTTCATCTATCTCTGCTGACCTCTTGGTCAGGAGGATCATCACTCTATGTCATGGTGACTAATGAACATTGATAGCCTTCTAGGAGGACACTGGGTAATCCCTGGAGCATGCTGAGAAGACAGCAATCAATATACACTGCTTAATAACTGTCCCACTCTTTAACTACTCAACCTGATGACTGTTTGGACAATCTAGCAGTCCCAGACAGTTTCTTTTTCCTTTTTACCTTTCCTTGCAACCAGACTGATGGTTGCAACCAATTTGAATGATTTATATATTGCACACTAGTAAATAAAAAATAGTGTGTACATTAGTGTGTGACACACTGACTATATTTATTTAAAACACAGTATGCTCTTCACTAAAGCTAAAACTTTTATAAAATATAGTTTCTGTCCCTCAAAAATGTCACACATTATTACTTCTCTGAATGCGGGTGATTGTTTCTGTGCACAGTGGCTGGTGTCCTATCCGTGATGTATACATGGCTTCTTTCCTTCGTGACCTGGACCAGGTAATTGCATTTTTTTTTTTTAAAAGATGAATGATTAAATGATTACAGTTTGGACTTTGCAATACTGAATCCATTCATTTCAGTGCAGTTTATGCACAGACTGAAACTTCCCTCTTCTCAGTTATAAAGCTGAATGCCTCAAACAATAGTGCAAAACAACTTGTAAATTTGTACAGTATATTGTGAATTTTGTGAAATTACAAGCCCGGGTGCACTAATCTTTTGTTTTCTTCCAAATGTTTAATTTACAGTCGGACTACTGTATTGTCATGTTATTCTTAGCAAGTACATCATATATTTGTATAACTTATATGACTAAAAACCAAAGGACATGTTCTGTTGTTATAAAAAAAGAATCAACACTGGGACTGACGTGAAGCAGAGGAGCCTGAAGAAAAAACTTGACATTTGACTTTGTGAGCATATAGCAGAAGCAACATGAGTGACACAGTTCATACACTTGTTTGCTTATTTGAAGGATTAAATATGGTATTCACAAGATGGCACGTCAGAACCAAAACATCCCATCGTATCAGATTTTTAAATCACAATGTAACAAGGGTATAACTTTGGGTTCACTGCAGGACAGTCTGGTCCAATCACCCGGACCTCACAAATTAAGTCTATGACTGTTTAATACTTAGCAATGTTTAACACATCTAACTGATTCATTTTTATAATTTTATCCTGTTATTGTAATTGCTGTCATAAGCTGTGCCACTAATTGAAAACCCTGATCTGACCTTGAGTATTTATATAAAAATTTAGAAAAACTACACAGGAAAAAAAAAAAAAAAACATTTCTATTTCTTACAGTTAACAATGCTAAGATATATTTTACAATGCCAATAATTACAAAAAAATTCCCACACTATTGCAGCATTTAAGGATTATGCCTTATTTAAATTGTGAAATTTCATAATTTCTTTGTGTTAATTTATAATAACTACCTTGTTGATTTAATAATAAAAATGCAGTATTAAATAACTTTAATAGTGTTTTACTGTGTACCATAATTAAAATTAAAATGTCTATATATTATCACACAAATCTGTCTAATATTTTCAATAGTAATTTGTAAAACTTGCTGAATTTTGCCACAGTCCTTTGTGTAAAGTAAGTGACCTTATTTGGGGTAATGGCCACTAGTTTAGCAACCCCTGATCTATACATAATGTTTAATAAAACATAAAAACCCCTTAGCAGAGAAGTAAGTAAACACTAGCGCTAATGGTCAAAACTGCACTGACTGGACATTTAAATTTCTTATAAAAGGAACATATTCGAAACACAATGATGATAGTGTCTCCTAGGACCTAATAACCACTTAGATTTTATAGGAATTGTTTAACTCAAAAATACTAATATATAATATATAATTATTAGTAATTATTATCATCTGTGTTATTAAGGACTGTTTAACCATCATAACTTTCACTTAAGCAATATCAAAATTTAGCTAGTTACTTTGCTCTACCAACACATATCCGACTGGTGGGAAAAAACATGACTAACGGAGCTGGCAACAGACAGTTAGTGGCCAACAGTTAGTGTAATTAACAGGGTTTTAAATTCCTACTGCTACTACAGTATGTAGCCCAAAGGTGAGAAAAATTCTCGGTTCTGGGGTTGAATCACAAAACAGAATATAATGGAAAGCTAGTGTGCTATGTATGGTGTACAGTCCCTTTTTTCACAAACCAAGTAATGCCCTTCTGTGAGTAGTTCTGAATGTGGGTTTTGGTAGGCAGCTACTCTCCCCTCTTTCTAGTCCTTCAGACCATACCAAGTTACATGCTGGTGTCCGGCAGTAGGTGTAATTAATGGTTGTTAGAACCCCTGTGACGCAGAGTAATAGATGTAGTTAAACATCCTAATGCTAGTGGAATGCCTTTTCTCCAATCAGATTACTTCAGTTAGAACTTAGTGTTGTATAACTGATGTTAAGATCCTGAATTGAACTTATTTTATTAGCCAGGTGCATTTGCATTAACAGGGTAACAGGGCTAGAAATTTGTGGAATTGGTTTAAAATACATCGAGAAGGTATATAACAACTATAACAACAAATAATAAAATTATTACAAAGATAGTAAGTAAATAAATAAATAAAAAGGGGACAGTGCAAAACATGTATGTAAAATGTGTGCATGTAAATAAAGTAAATATGGTAACATTAAAATATGGTAACATTATTTACAGTGGCGTGCTAACAGCTTTGAACTTCTTTTTATTAAATCGTATCAAAGACTTAAACTTGTGAAAAATACATCGACAGTCAAATTTTTGTAAGAATCTACAATCTACCATTGTGTTCGTGTCAGCAGTGTTAAGTGTTTGTGCTGTGGACCACTGGAAAAATGATTAAAGAGTTTAAAGATATAATATTACATAATCATTTACATAATACATAATGCATTTGTCCACTTTTTATCCATTTTTATCCACTGCTGTTTTCATAAAGACCCAGTGGTGTATAATTTCAAATATTGACATTTTCATTTCTTATTCATTACTATACCTCAGCAGGTCAAACAGGCTGAAACTGACAGTGTTCCAGAGAAGGGTGACTAACTCACTTAGCTGACAGTCCACTCCTTATCTAAGCAATCTATATAGGTGTTCCATGGCCGCCACAGTAACTGCCAGGAAATGGCCTTTATTGAATAAACAGAGCAAGCCAATGAAATGAAAATTGAAATCTGGTAAATCAATTGTTTAGTAACTGCAAACTATACAACAACTCACTACCCCTCTACGTGTTTGTGTGTGTGTGTGTGTGTGTGCGTGCATGGTTTCGCAGTGAGCTGTAACAGCCGAACACATGCTTATTGTGTTCACAGCAAATACACAGTCGCTATTACCTCAGCCAGCACACCAGCCCATGTGCACATACAATACAGTATGTCTGTTTATGTGATGGAACTGTTTGATTTGAGCTAATTAGTAAAGGTTTGTATTCATCACAGACTTTGTGTATTTGTGTGTGAAGTCTTGAGCGAAGCAAAACAGAGATTTCTGTAAGACACACCAATTTTCTCGCACTAAGCTTTTCCTCTATCCCTTGTGACAGTGAATTTTTAGCATGCATTTTGTTAGTGACTATCCAAAGCCTTCCAGCATTGAGGGTGCTCACACAAACTGTGTGAAGTCTCTATGCATTTTCATAAGCTTTCTAATTACCATACAATACTTAAAAGAAAATTCGTAATCCAAACAGCATTAAATTAAATGTTAGTTAAATTTCTTGTCATGCAACATCATGAGTGTTACTTTTTTCCTTGAGCATTTTATCTGCAAAAAAATGTAATTCAATTATGCAAGTTTGTAGCATGTCAAGTCTGAAATAAAGAGAAGAGGGATTTCTTTAAACATTGTAAAGCCATTTATTACTAAGTGCTTTGAAAATTGAAAGCCTGTGTGAGCAACATTCAAATAACATACTGATATAAACCATTATTACAGTAGACATTTTTAGAACAAAGCATGAATATTACAGTATTTCTCCAATTTTGCCTGCTAACATTGTCGACCTTGTTGAATACCAATTGATGTCCTAAGAACATTCTGTCTTAGCTGGTGGATGTTAAGCAGAATATATTTCAATCTTTATTTATTTATTTTTTTTACAGTAATAGTGAAGCCATTATGTGTTTTTTCCATGTTACACCATAGTGATTTGCCATCTATTTAAATTAAATGTAGCTCCTATAAGTTAGATTCAATGTTATGCATGTACTGTAGTTTTTATTTTCACATTCAATATATGTGGTATTATAATATCTATAATAGCTATTAATAATAATAATAATAATAATAATATTATTATAGCCTTTAGTCCTTGAAGACTATCCTGTAGTCTTACAACTGAGACTGTTTCCATAAATGCCAAATGAACTTCTCCTCACAGAAAATGTATTTATATGAATAAATATTTTATATCACATCTTTTGAATCCAGTTATTATCAATCTTTGATTATGTTGAGCATCTGACATACAAGCCTCTGTGAATGTGCTGTAACTATAGAAACAATAATATGAGAGGTATCAAACTGGGACCAGGGCATAAATTTCTTTAGAATGAAGCCGTAAACCGAAAACTTTCTACCTTGATGGTATCCAAGCACTAGTGAAATGCTAGGATAAGTGCATTAGTGTAGCAGGGGATTATATAAAGAAATAAATGTAGATTTTACTCTCATAACTGTGTTATGTTATCCTGCACAATTCAAAATCCCGGTTCAACTTGAACACTGCACGTACTGTATATTTGACCCAACATGATATAAACTTGTAATTTGTATTACAGCCAGAATTTTTTTTATCAGTGCTGCTGTAATAGAACATCACTTAACACCTTCTGACCAATTGAGATTTGGGAAATCAGCACCACAGTCTCAAAACATGCAGACAAATGAGAGAGCAAAAACTCTTGAGAACAAATAACATTTAGAAACTCTTTTGTTAATCAAAACTATGTGAGTATATTTGTTTGTCCTATTCACAAATGATTACTTTTTGTTGTAGTGATTTGATCTCATTTCTTACACTATACTTATGGTAGTTACTGGTAATGATGTGAAATTTGTGAGAGGGTTGTACTGTACAGCTAGGGTGAGCAATAACAATCATACCCACATGTGTATTTTCATATATTGAATATGAAAAGACCTCACAATATCAACAAATCAAACTGATGTCTTCATCATAACCTTACTTTAGTCTAGACATAAACTGTGCATAAGTTTACCTGCAGATGGAGTGCAGAAACACCTTTTCATAGCCCCGATGAGCAGAAATGCAAATAACGTCTGTCACATTGTACTCTCCTTAATATCTTACAACACTAGTAGAATTTTTTTTAGTTTTCGTGCAAAGATATTCAGAAAAATCATCAAGCAGGAGCACTAAATAAAAACATTTACGATTCAAATGCTACTCAACATTTTTGCTTGTAAAAAGGTGGTACAGGTTTCGGTGGTAGATGCTTTGCAGACTATTGCATTAATGCCACACAGCTGATATTTAACAAGCTGATTCTGTTTCTCAGTGTGATCTTTGTATGCTGTTTATTTCTGTTTATTACCTCTTTGTATGCTGCTCATGCTCTGGCAGTTCTTTATGTGCCCACTGAGAATGGACATTTATGCCATATTGTCATAGAGGAAACGTCAAATCACAATAAATAGCGCATTGAATGTCTCTTGCTGACAACATTAGGGCCAACTAGTAGTATTATGTTGTGTATAATAATAACAGTTTACATGCTCATGACTAGGTCACCCAGCCTTCCATTTCCAACGGTCGTTAGGAACCAATCAGCTCAGAGAGTTTTAGCTGAACTACTCATTAAGAGCTAATCAGTCAAGTGTGTTTGGTCGTGCCGCCCACATACTGTGATGAATGTTTAGTCTGATTAGTCATTGCTGCATCACCCTCCACTCTTTTAAAAAGTAAGAGAACAATGTGGTCTCACCGAATTATAAACAAGAGCAAGGATGTACACGTCTCCCAGTGATACTAGTCATTAAATACATGTTGGGGATGCAAATGAATACAGATAATTGGCAGTAGTGATAGTAGCAAATGGTTACCACATGACTGTGCATAGGTTTTCAGTTTAAGAAATCATTAATGAATGTTGCAGTCTTTCTGTTAATGCAAATTCATTTGAGAAAAGTAGTACACACATAACATGCATAAAAATTCACACATGGTAAATGATTTGGTTGAGTGTCCAGAAGTACATCGACAAGAAGACAGCGACATAATTTTTTTTCAAAATGGTTTAGAAATAAATGAATCAAGATGTACAAGCGGTTTACTAAAATATTGAACTAACCATTTAGGAATTCGACACATTTATTTACACAGTCTCTCCATTTCCAAAGGCTATAATGTAATTGGACGATTTAACTGGCGGCACAGTGGTGTAGTGGTTAGCACTGTTGCCTTGCACCTCTAGGGTCCGAGTTTGATTCCCGCCCAGCCTTGATTCCCAAGTTTGCATATTCTCCCTGTGCTCCAGGAGTACTCCGGGTACTCCGGTTTCCCCCCACAGTTCAAAGATATACAGGTTAGGCTAATTGGCGTTCCTAAATTGCCCGTAGTGTGTGAGTGAGTGTGTGAGTATGTGTGTGTGCCCAGCAATGGATTGGCACCCTGTTCGGGGTGTACCCTGCCTTGTGCCCTAAGCCTTCTGGTATAGGCTCCAGGTCCCCGCAACCCTGAATACAGGATAAAGCGGTATAGAAGATGAGTGAGTGAGTGAACTAACATACAGTACAAGTCAAAATTTTGGATTTATTTTCTACATTTTAGAGAAACTACTGGATTTTTTCTTTTTTTCTTTAAAATCTTTGAAATAACACACAAAATTTCAAACGTTTAAGCGAAACAACAATAACAAAAACAGTCAGTTGTTATTTTAAGAAACAAAGGTCAGCTGTTCTGGAATAGTTCTTGCAAGAACAGTATTGTCAAGTGCATTTGCAAAACCCATCAAGCACCATAATGAAA
>JAOVVA010000041.1:12474652-12489686 GCA_028565275.1 Leiocassis micropogon
AGCATCTTAATTCAGCGTAGAATAGTGCGATGTGAACTCACAGGACTAATGATTGTGTCTCCATGGGAAAACCATATATTATTGGGATTCATTATAAAAAAAGGCTTCAATTTGCTGGGAATCATCAAGATTGGATTTGTAGAATAAAGAGCGTGGCTATCTGGGAGAAAGATTTTCACACATAAATTTGTCATTACATTGTGCGCCATAATCAAAGCTATAAGCGGTTGAACGGAATATTTGATTGTGTCACTTTCATCAGGCAGTGTTCTTGTGTTGACTGAAGTGATGGGTCACTGTTGGCTGTAAACATGACCATGATTTTTTAATGCATAATACTGTGTGTATATATATATATATATATATATATATATATATATACCATAAAATATATAACTGAATATTTTGCATTGTAAAACACCCCAATGTAAATGTATACTGTATGTAAAATACGATTCTATCTCAATCACAGAGGAAGTTTAGACTATTATATAAGACACCAGAGGTTAATTAACAGTTGGATCAGAGTGTGGGTTCTGAGGTCAGGAGAGAAAGACATTGTCTTCATTCAACATGATGAGATGTCGCTGCTGTACCAGAATTAATTCATACTGTAATAATTTCAAACAGAATATATGGCAACAAAATAATTTGCTTACAATGCAAAGTAACTATTATTTAAAGAACAGCAGAAGTAATCACCACCTTTTGCCAGGACTTATGTAATGACTGCATACAAACAAGCAGCACAAGAGTGTTAACTTATTGAAAGTATATGGCCTGGAACGTCTGAACAAATATTGTGTAGTAAAAAGAAACTTTACAACATCCTATTTCTTAACTGAATCATACTTTTTTATGTAAAAATTTAATTTAATATTGTACAACGGTACTATTAAAAACACCATTTAATCTCTGACCATTTGCTAGTCATATGCATGACTAATGCTACATGCTTTGATAATGAATTGACCAAAAGTAAAATACTATATACATAAACAGTATTTACCTTTAACAACTTAATTTTTAATACTATAATATTAAAATAACCTATTAATGGTAGCAAATTATCTAAACTTGGCATTTTCAAATTAGACAGAGTTCATGTCTCCTTTATTATATTTAATTAAATAAGAGCAGAAGTTTCAGTAATGCTTAAATAAAGTATAAAATACGTCAAGATAATAATGCTTAAGCATATAACCAAAGGCCCTTTTATTAACATCTGTCTCTAGTGATGTAGAATAGTTGAAAAAACATTTTTCGTTTGCATTTGGCATTTTGAATACATCTCCAGTGACCACTTGTGTTGTGCACATTTATTACATCAATCTTCCATTGCATTTGTTTTTATGCAGAAAAGTTATGCTATACTCCCCCTTTCTTTCTCTCAATCTTTGCAATATACACTGATGAGCCATATAATAATAATATACTACATAACTTTAACACACTGATAATATTGATAATCAATTATATACCAGTAAACTAGTGACAGGATTGTGGGCACACAAGGCTCACCCATACCCTCAGGGACCTGCAAGGCCAGCCAGTCTGGTCCGATCGCACCAAAAAGCTAATGCAACACTAATTGCCAAATAAAGTCAATGCTGGTCACTACAAAAAGGCACCAGAAGAGCCAACTGTGCACAGGGCATGGCAGGCAAAGATCCCAAGGCCTCCGACACGGCCTCCAATCTCCCAGATCCCAGTCAGATTAAGCACCCATGGGATGCACTGAACAAACAAGTCAGATCCACGGGGGTCCACCCTGTAACCCACAGCACCCAAAGGATGAATTTCCAACATCCTAGTGCTAGACACACTCTCTGCCCTTATACTTTGCCGTTTTTCAAATTAACATCACATTTAATTTCAATACTTTAAACTTATTAAATATAATTTAAATACAAACACAAACAATATATCGGCATGCTTTAACTGAACCTAATCTAGCTATCATGTCATCAACTCTGCTGTCTGTGAGGATGGGACAAAAACTGTGCCAATTTTTATGTCTATTTGTGCTTGCTGCAATTCTTATTTTGACCTGTATATGCAATAATTAGCTGATGGGGAGCTAAGTGCGCCTGCTGAGCACATTGCCCAATGTCACATGTAGAAGGTTGAGACAGATAGCAAAAGAGGAAAGGTGTTTTATTTAAACAGGTAGACAAATCCAAAACAGCGTTCAAAAGCAATGTCCAATAACAAAAGGCAGTGAGCAAACAGAACAGGGTAAAGCAAACTCAAGAACAGGAAAAAAAGTAGAACAAACACACAGAAACAAAATGACTCTGTAATGTTAGGCATTAGGACCAGAATGTTTACTTCGCAACAAGACAAAGAAACACAGGTTTTTATACATAGCAAATAAAAGTGTGAAACTCAAAGCACCTGTGAACGATCTTGACACACAAGGGAGACAACTAGTGACAAGATTGGGAGGAGCGTAAACAAACAACAACAGAAGGCAGAAGTTGGTGGCATCACCCTGTCATCTGCATTGTGTGTGACACCCCAAAGCTGTGCAACTGTGCAGCATGAGCAAATTAACAGAGAATCAGCTTAGGTTAATAATTTTCAAAACGATTGGTGAGAAGTAATTTAATTTTACAAAGTAGAATTAGGTGGTCCTTTGTTATTGTCTCAGATACAAAGAAACTTTTTGTTTTGGGGCCAAACTAGGACACGTGGTCACCCTCCTGACTACTTCCAAATGTTTGAGTGGAAATGTATTTCTAGCCTTTTTCACACAGAAATCACTTTATAAAGGCAATGATAAAACCCCTCTCAGTATTGCACTTTCTCTTGCATTTTGTAATTCACACACAAGCCACAAATTTGGCTCTAAGCGACCTCAGTGTCTGCAGTTAAGCACAGTATAGCATTTCACTATTAGAATCAGCATGGCATTTAACCCAGCACCCTCTGCGTCTAGTGTGCCGTGTATCACATTTGTCGGAAATGCAGCACATACAGTTGCTTTCTTAATAATAAGGTGGGGTGAACTGAGTGTTAAGGTGCTAGCCCTGCAGATAACCCTGCATATTTACATCACTCTCTAAATGTAGCACTCTCACAGTTTCCCAAGTTCACAACCATTTCTCACTGACCAGGGGGGTTAAATGATCTACTTTACATACAATATCAGTATGTTAGCTGCTAACTCTATTCTGTTGTTTAAAGTCTCCAGATGGTATATAGATGGTATAGTCAGACTCAGCTTCTGTTATGGATTTGTCCATTTTCACACAGATTATGTTTTATCCCTGTCACTACCTCACTCCTGGATTAAAGAAATTACAACAATGACCCTTGATTTTGCCTCAGTACCTTATTAAATAAGTTCTTTGTTAAATAGTTAAGAAAAAGTCAGATTAATGCAAGATGATTATTGCTCTCAAGCATTTTGGTACAATATTAAAAGAGTTTTTACTACCTAAAAACGTAAACGGTTATTCAGTAGAAACTTAATTTAGAATATTAACTAAATTGGCTAAAAATTTAACTTTATTGGCTCTGTAGCTATTGCTAGTAAGCCAATTGTATTTTATAACCTAAAGTTATCAGTAATCTGACCAAATTATACTAAATTTTAAAAATGAATATATTGATTAATATATGGTTACACATGCATTTGCTGCTTTTTTTTGCCATATGTCAGATTATATATATGAGATTTGATTCAACCTGAGTGGCATTAGTAGGACATTTTGGAGATGTGATTGTTTGAATTTATGTGTGTATGTACTATGTTTATCTCCAGCTTGAAATATGAATAGCTCAATGTAAAGATTATAAACTATAGAGTATGGAAAGCAGTTTTCTGCTATAACCTGAGTTACTTGTGTGTGATACAAGACAATGTGTGCTTTTGACGGTCGAACAGGTTTTGGGCTGCAGGCTCTAACTGCTGCAAACTGCAGACTATGCCTGGGGGAACTGCTCTTTCAGGGGGGCAAAATATTTTACTCACATCTGGTCAAGTGGCACAATTTTGGTTTAAAGTGAGCTTTGCGATTTTTAAGACTGCAGGTTAGGATAAGCACTAATTCCTCTTTTTCAATGTACATTGAAATGATGTAGAGGTTACTGTGAAAGCTGTGTACATAGAGCAAATACGGGCTTTACTACAGATATTGGAGCAGTCAGAGTGCTTTCAGACGTCTTCTCATATTCTAACTCAAACACCGGGTGAACGAGTGAGTGTGCATGCACACACCTGTTTTAATGATGAGGACACTTACATAACCCTACTATTACAATTTCACTTGTGGAGTGATGCAGTAAGTTTCTCACTTTTCTCCTAAGGAGAGTTATTGTCTACATTTAACGTTTGAAAATATTAAATTTTTGACTTGGAGTAAATATTTGATATAGTTTGAGGTTTGAATAACTTCATTAAAAATGCAACGGTACCCATTCGAAGGCGTGTCCGTGCAGTAAGATAAAAAATGTCTGTAATATCTGACGCCATCTTTCAGACTTTCAGTCTTCTTGAAATTTCAAAATGCAGATCTGCTTGAATAGGTTGACAGAATTTATTTTTTTCATGATGGCTGTTTCATTTTTTTTTTTTATTCTTAGTATAAATAGGTTACTTTGTATCAGTAGACTCGAATGAGACGTACAGGTGTAGATATACAGTAGGACCTATGGGTTTGTGCGCTCCATACAGTATCACAAGCAGTTCACTATGAGACCCTGCGTAAAGATTTAGGCCGGATGACGTTTTATTGGTTTCAGGCACGGGCACTAATTCCTAGACGTCCTTGGAGAGACGGACACGAACTTTAGGATGGTGTTTAAAACTGAGTTGTGCTCAGTCAGGGGTGCTGCCTCGTCCTCGCTGCTTTGCTCAGTGTGACGACGCGCAGCCTTTCAGCGCCATTGCCGTTTAATGACGGGGGTAATGTGCCGTGATCGAGGCTATTAAACACCACGGCAGGTAATTATAACACACAAATATAATCACATTAGCGTGTCAGCCGATCTGTCTTTTGCGCTGTGCGCGCGCCGCGGTTGCGCGTAATAAAGAGCAGGCGCGCACAAGGTTATTGACTCAACTTTCCAAACTCCGATGGTGACATTGTTACAGAGGAAAGAAAGGCATCTTAGAAGGCTGTGAGATTACTGTAGCAGGGCTCGAATGAGAGGAGAGAATCACGGTACAACTCATGGATCTCGGCACATTGCGCATCCGCGGCGGCTGAGCTTGTTTATGAAGCCGTTTGAAGAATAAAGAATAAAGAGCACGTAGTGACAGGAAAAGAAAACTCACCGATTACAGCCAGCTGGAGCAAATAAAGTCTGATCAGGTCCATCCTCCATAGAGCCATGAGTCCGGACAGAGGAGAGACTTTTTAGACTTGAGTGACCACCGAGAAATCAAAGTTAGACAAACAGAGCAGCGGTGGTCGGCTTTCAGCGCCGCTTTAACAGTCCGGAACTAACAGCGACCCAAAGCGCGCGCCAGATGCAGGAACAATCTCGGATCATGGTTTTCTCCAGGTAACAGCTGTGACGCTGGATGAATTCAAATAGTTGCGCAAAAAAACAAAACAAAAAAAAACGAACAGTGGTGCACCCTCACCTCCTCTCACACGGCTTCACACAATCGGGATCAGGTTGTTTTACAAACATACGTCGCGATGCGCAGAGCGCAGTGTGTGTTGGTTGTATCCTGAAGTGAGATTGGCGTTGCGGTGTGTGTGTGTGTGTGTGTGCGTGCGTGCGTGAGAGAGAGAGAGAGAGCGCAGATAAAGTGTCAGGGAAGGAAGGGAAAATGGACCAACACACTTGGTTAATCACGAACATATCTATCTATCTATCTATCTATCTATCTATCTATCTATCTATCTATCTATCTATCTATCTATCTATCTGTCTATCTATCTTGTATAATAAATTAGCATTTATGCTTAAAATAAAACATTTGTTTAAAACATTACAAATATAATTTCAGATATTCACAGTTCCGGTGTGTTGAAACTCATACGTGTTTAAAAACTGTTGCTATAAATGAAAACGAAATATTCATAACTCGGAGCCTGGAATTCTGAACTGTAAATAAGTCATGAGCCACATTTCTACATTTTCACCTCATTTGGCAAATCTTTAATCTGTATCACTCTCACACACTTACACTATGTTTGCATGCTTCTTGGGCACCTGCAGACAAATTTGCGAAAGGAAAAAGCAACATCTGCAGCATTTGACCAACATGACTGAATGAAGGCACATGTTGCATGTTGTGCCTGGACCTGTTTATCACTGTGCTAGTAGATATAAATGTGTGTGTGTGTGAGAGAGAGAGAGGGAGAGAGAGAGAGAGAGAGACTATTTCTCTCTGTCATGCCCTTATATGCCATGGTGCTCTGAGCTGTGTGCTGTTTGTTAATAATCGTGTTATAATGTCAGAGCTGCAGTTATGGCAGTGTCATCTGCAGGGGGAAACCAAGTAGGGAGATTTGGCAGGGGACAGAGAAGCATAGTAAGTGAAGTCAAGCCAGCAGGGGTTTGGCACAGCCTCCTATCTCTCAAGCTGCATGTCTGTGGCAACAGGCATGTTAACAGCCCATCTGTTGAGAGAGAGAGAGAGAGAGAGAGATGATGATGATGATGATGATGATGATAAGATTTTAATCAGCATTGCTTATTAACTTCAAATAATACATTAAGGTTATTTAAACTCTCAAAATAATTGCTCTTACACTTTCAGTTGGAGCATATCTAATAACTGCTCATAAAAGGGTTCAGTGCTACTACTGCAAATACTTAAGTATTTAAGCCTAAGGTATTCAGGACTAAAATGAAAAGATAGTTTACATTCATTGTCAATGTACAGTATAATGAGATATTGTTTGGATCAAGTCAGTAGATGCTATCACAGTAAAGGTAAATGCAGTAAATATAAAATAAACTATACAAATACAGACCAAGTTTACTCACTCACTCACTCATTGTCAATACCGCTTTATATTGGATACAGGGTCTCAGTGGGCCTGGAGCCTATTCCAGAAGGGCCTGAGGCGGGGTTCACCCTGTCCATCGCAGGACATACACGTATATGCACACACATTCGCACACTATGGGCAATTTGGGAACAGCAATCAACCTACTGCATGTCTTTGGACTGTGAGCACACAGAGGACCCTGGAGGGTCAAGGCAACAGTGCTAACCACTAAGCCACCCTGTTGCTAGACCGTGTTCAAATCTAAAAAAAAAAAGTCTGTAAAAATAAAGTAAGAAGAAATGAAGTACTGTAGAATGTGAAATTAGGTAAAATAAGAAAGTCAAGACAAAGTTAGAAAGAACATGTTAAGAAGAAGGATATAAAAGATCTACACAGTAGGTTGAAGAGAGATATCACATAAAAAGCTAATCACACAGGTATACTGTACATACAAGTTCAGTATAAAAGATTCCACAGTGCAAGTGTACCACAGGGTGCCACACACAATAAGTATTTACATTAGAAACGGTGTTGTGTGATCAGAATGGGCAGCATTTTCTGGTGTTATAATATGTAAAGAATGAAGTGTGGAGCTTTCATATAAAATTCTGCCATTCAAGTAAAAACAAACATAACATCTTCAAATTGGCTTAAAAGAACTATAAGCATGTCATAAATGTATTTTTTTTTGGATTTTGTCTTCCTTAAGTAAAATGCAAACTCCCCAAATACAATTACTAATTAGTACCCAGTAACAAAACGTTTAATTTAAGAACATATTTATAACCTAATTTTAGAAGCTCCATACTTCCATGTTTTAAGCAAAGTATGCCACATGTTCACCAGATTTTCGAGCAAAAGCTAAGACAGCTGGATGAGCCAATCAAATCATATCTTTCATGTGATAATTGAAATAAAGATATTTGTTGTATAACACAGTGGCTGCCGATAGTGGTTTGAGTGTGTTTAAAGGGTTTTTAAAGACTGTTTAAGCCAAGAACATTTACTGTATACTCTGATACTGCCATTGCACTCGCTCCAGCAGTAATAAATTTTGTTAAATAAATAAATGTTGTTTGAACATCATGTATATACTCAACAAATAGTTTTGATATGATGTTATATACTTACACTACAGTATCCCAAATAGTTTTGTTAAGTTTATAACACTTAATGTTATATTAAACAAATCCATTTGGGATACTGTAGTGTAAGTTTATAACATGATGTTATATTAAACAAAAGTATTTGGAAGTGTAAGCAGGGCTTTTATGTAAAAATTAGGTTACAAGACTTAAAATGCATGAGCGATTTGTGTAGGCATAAGACATATATAGATAGACGTACTGTAAGATGTATGACCTATGTGCATACCTGAACTTTGATAGTGACTTGTCGTCACGTACCGAAGTGAAAACTAAAGCTGGCAGAGGATGATGATGATAATAATGATGATGTAAACTGAAGTTTTGTATTGCTTATAATGTTTCTCATGATCTTCAACAATCCTTTTCATTACAAAGGTATTGTGTGGAACAAAACTCAACACTTCTTTGCTTGAGCTAATTGCCACTTTCCGTTTGACTGTTCTACTAACTACAAAATCACAATGCATGAGTTAGCTATACTTTTAGTTTAACTACCCCAATATATTATTGATACTAAATTGCTTATACATAACCTCATAAATGTATAAATAACCTCAATCAAAACTGAAGTCTGATTTATCCATTGTATCAAAACTGTGGGAGATGGAATTATAACCTTTTTAAAAAAATCACATAAAATTGGCGTTTATATAACCCAAAATATTTTGCCATTTGTGCTTTTTAACACCCTTGTGACTCAAAGAAAACATGCACCAAATATTTTCTATCAGTTTGCAATACTTGCATCATTTGAAAAAACATGTTTTTCTCAAACCTGCAAAAATGGAGTTATCTCATTTTGCTGTCAAACTGTTCATATGTCTCCACGATAACACTCTGTTCATGCTCATCATAACCAATCCACCGAGATGGTCTTGGGACAATGAGGATCTCAAATAAGTTTTTATGAGCTTCTGTTTTCAAATGCTCCCCTCTGCAGAAGCCACTGGGGTAGTGGCAGAAATTCTAAGGGCCACCCACACATTGGGTCAATCTCCCAGAGTTTTCTTTTTTTTTTTTCTTCTTCAGAAAACAGCAGCTTTAAATGGTCATGTTAGCTTTAGGTAGGCTAGGCAAATATTACATTTCTGATACAAGATATTTTTCATCCAGGTCATTCATCACTCAAAATTAAATTACACAAATGGAAACACTCACCTGCATCTTGTAAACCCTTGCGTCAATGTGGCTGATCGTCAGAAACTGGTGCAGCAGCAGTGAAGAAACTGGATGTACTTCTTGATGTAATCATGCTGTACATATGCAAGCCAGGTGTTTTGATGTACTGTATAGTATATGGTATTTAAGTAAGCAATTATCACCAATTATGATAATGCTAGCAAAAATAACTGTTACACCAATTCAAATAATTGAAAAATAATTGGAGATACAGTGAAAGCTGGAAAAGTAAAAGATCTTTATTCGGCAGCAGTTTTTTCTTTATCACTCTACAAAAACTAAATATTTGTTTCATGAATTAATACATTAATCTAAAGCACACATTAAAAATTTAATGCTTAAATACTTTAATGTTCTACATTTCATTTATTAATAATTAAGTAAATATTCTCTATTACATTATTCAGTTCATTTAATAAAAAAAATGTGTACAGCAATATAGATTCCCAAGTAAAGGTAAAGTTTGGGTAAAGTTTGGTCAGCTCAGTCACTTACAGTAGGTTAACAAAACATTTATCACTGTGATGATAAGCCAGTTTAAAAAAAACCCAATACAATACTGTTATACCCAACTTAGCTAATATCATTATAACATGTATCTGTATGCAGACCTCTATATTTAACTTTTCTCTCCTCGTCTTCTTTCTTCTATTTTCTGTACTGTGCTCCATAGGGCACTGACCTTTTCATATTGCAGTGTATATTTTCTCTGGCTTTATTTAAATATCTTCTCCATGTGTGTTGCTGTCAATCAGCGATGAACTGTGCTTCACCTACCTTTACAGACCCTTTCTCCACAGACAGCATCCCTTTCTGTCTCTCTCTCTCTCTCTCTCTCTGATTGAGATTTGCCTTGTCAAATATTCATACTGTACTAATAAGAAACTGTTAGTGTTATGTTTTAAAGTAAAAAAAAAAGTGCAATGTTAATATTTGCTATCTTCGTCAAAATACCATTATCAGCTAACTTTAGCATGTTCCAACAAAACCAGTATGTAGATGAAAATATTTAGACATTAAAAATTCAAAAAGCTGTCCTGTAAATAAAAATGTGCACAGTATTCCTCAGCGGACCATTATCAACTATCCTCTCCATTGTGCAGCAAAACCAGTGTGTATATGCAAATATTTATACATTTAAAAGTCGAGAAGTTGTGATGAAAATTTGTGACATTGTTCTTCAGGCAATGTATTCCACAACAGTTTTGTAACACATTTAGATACATAGCATGTTTTGACCGAACACCAGTGCAGCCTCAGGTAGCTGTCAGTGTCATCTCATACATATGTGTGTGTTTCGGTCTGCCTGCTGTGGTTGCAGAGCGGAGCTGTGTGATGTGTGTGTCAAAAGATTTGTTTAGAAAGAAAATATGCACAAGGTGCCCTATGCAGATACCAAGGCCTTGTTAAACATACTGTATAATTGAAAAATTATTCTTTTAAAATTCTTCTCTTTTGGCACCCCTCCAGCTTGTGGCATGCTAGGCAACCACCATGCCTAAAAACAGCCGAGCTTAAAAGGACTTAATTGCACTTGGATGATAATAATGGGTTACACCAGTGTCCACAATGGTGTAATGGCTCAGGTCCATATTGTTGTATTGCAGAGTAATGTGACCTGCTGGTACAGTGTGGGGTGTGACATTGTTTTGAGTTTTGAATAGTAAGAAGAAGGGAAAAAAGGATACACCGGGTTCTGTAGCTTTTAGCAGAAAGCAAATGAGTAAAAATGCTGTAGTTGGGTAGCTTATATTTGGAAATGTCATAGGATTGCCAGGTGCATTGAGTTTTGTAAAATTCCTTCAGGGATTTTCTGATGTTTTGATGAGGGCAGAGTGTCTTCATGGCCTCTGAGGTGCATCATGAGTACCTGTGAGTACACTATTATGCAATATGTGATTAGGGACTCAGTGATGCACTAGTAGAAGTTTAGAAAAAGCTGCTGAAGAAGCTGTGCTTTACTTAGGCTCATTAGGTAAATAAGAATCTTTTTTATGTTATTATTATTATTATTATTATTATTATAAAAAATTTTTTTACAATCGCTTTGTATTAATTGACCATGATGGGTTGTTACTGATGAATATACTGATGATAACCCTGAGGAATATAAAACTTTGATTTTGAATTACTGATGAAATCAATGATCAAATTATTATCAACGATGAATATATTTGGTTGTTGTTGTTATGACTGTATGACTCCAGGTTATTGAGTTTCTCCCTTTGGGCTTATTTGTTATTGTTTGAAATCAGTCCTATAATAGTCTAATTTATACATCAAAAGAGCTGAAGGTTAACGGCCCAATAGTGGTTGCTTAGCAGTGCTGGGGTTGGAACCCATGACCTTCTGATTAGTTTTAATAGGTATTTAGTAGAAATTAGTATTTAGTAGAAATTAGTATTTTGTTGTTTGCTAAAGATTGGTTTCAATTTAATCTGCTTTCACAGTATCGGTGCACTTTAACATTAAATTAGTGCTTTATACCTTAACTTGTGTCACAGCTCCATTGTAGGATAGGTGGCTGTCTGGTTTGCAAACTTTTATTTCATCAATAGTGTTAGCATGTCTAAGATGGTCACATCTGTTTGTTTTTTTACCAAATTCAGCAAAAGACAAGAAGGTCTCATCAATAGGCTAGGTTTCACTAGTGACAGCTAACAAAATCAGTAAATGCCCATAATCTTTTTTTTTTTTTTTTGTGCTTCATGCTATATTGACATTAGATTTATAGACAGTTATGCAGTTAAATTATCAGAACAAACCCCTGGCTCCTTTTAAAGATCTTTTTTTTCTATAGATAGATATACAAAAGCTTTTTGAGAAAAAATGACCAGTATTAGTTAAGAAAACTAAAGTCAAAATGATGTTGCCTCTTTGCATTGCTTACAGCGACCCAATATCCAGCTAGAAAAATGTTATGAATTGATATGGACCATGGCGGCATGGTGGTGTAGTGGTTAGCACTGTCGCCTTGCACCTCCAGGGTCCGGGTTCGATTCCTGGTCAGGCTCGATTCCTGTCTCTGTGTGCATGGAGATTGCATGTTCTCCCCATGCTTGGTGGGTTTCCTCCGGGTACTCTGGTTTCCTCCCACAGTCCAAAGATATGCAGGTTAGGCTAATTGCCGTTTCCAAATTACCTGTATGCCTGTAGGCATGAGTGTGTGTGTGCCCTGCGATGGATTGGCACCCTGTCTCCTAAGCTTCCTGGGATAGGCTCAGGTCCCCGCGACCCTGAATACGGGATAAAGTGGTATAGAAGATGAGTGAGAGACTGATATAGACCAATTGCATTGATTAATTTTATTTATTATATATTGTCTATTTGGTTGTTACCCTTTGGTTAACAGGGAGAGGAAGAAGAACCAAGTGTGAAGACCACATAGTTGTTGGCCTAATGCCCAGCATGTTCTGTTTTTTGTTTTCTTAAAAAAATGTTGCACTAAACTTATGTTACTCAGTAATATTAATATTATTGTAAAACAATTTTAGCACATCCCAAAGATTCTCAAAGGGGATCTGGAGTGTGTGGTGGCTAATCCATGTGTGAAAGTAATGTCTCATGTTCCCTGAACCACTCTTTCTCAAACTAAGGGCAATGGAACCTTCCATTGTTATCTTGGAATTTGCATGTGCCATTAGGGGGGAAAAAAATCCATCGAAGGAAAAAATCTGGTCATTCAGTATTTTTTGGTAGTCAGCTGACCTCAATTGTTGGTCATATAATGTTGCTGAACCTAGACCTGACCAACTGAAGTAAACCCTAGATCATAACTATCTAAACACATTTTTACTCACTCATACACACTTACATAAATTTTCTTTTTGTGAAGCTGCTTTGAGACAATGACCACTGTTAAAAGCGCTATATAAATTAAATGGAATTAAATCGAATAACCCTGCCCCCTCAGGTTTGTATGGTAGACACCAGGCATGATGGGCACATCACTTCATCTACTCTTTTTACCCAATGGCCCATCACTCTGGAACGAGGTCAATCTGGACTCACCACATGACCTTTTTCTAATGTTTAAGGCTACACAGCTGTTTAGTCCCAATCCTTTGAGATCTGATTGCATTGTTAGTGTGGAAATGCTTATTTACACTATTAAACATAAACATGGTTCTACTGTTTTTTTTTTACTATTTGATTTCTCTAAGGTTTTAAGTGATCTCCCATTACACACATTCAGAATGTTTTACCGACCACATTATTTCCTCAGAAATCATGGTTCACTACTATTCTTCCAGGTTTTATCAATGCTTTGAAAAACTCGTAACCCAATTTTAGTAGTTTGGCCATTTACTTTGATTTTCTTGATGCAATAATTTGACCCTTCTGAAACAGTGTAACTTTTTTGCCACATCAACAGTATATGTTTTCTGACATGGCTGTTTAGGAAACAAGAAGCTACTCACTGCATCAGTTGTGGTTAAATAACTTATTGCCATCTGATATTAATCATTGCAGTGAGTATCCAGTGTAAGGCTCTTAAAAATTTGCTATTATAATATTTCAGTGCCATGAGAAAACTTCTCTGTTAGCCAATAATTAGTACTAAAAAATGGCACAAAACATTTTGTTAAAAAATATGGTCAATATAACATCATGGTCATGGTATGGCAATCAATACTGTTAATGAATATATTCTGTTAATGAAGACCTTGCATTTTGATGTGTGTGCAGAAATCTCAGAAGATTCAGATCTCAGAAAATGAAAACTGGAAATAGCCAATTTTAATAGATAATATGATGTGCCCTCCTTGCCAGGTCAACTTATTATAACAGGTCAACAAATTATTTTTCTCGGTGAACTATCAGTGTAGTACGTGGCACAAATACAATTTTCACTATATTAGGCTTGCATTTAAAAGATCATACTGCTCAAGAATGGGACTTGTCCCATGGTACCTGAAACAACTGACAGTATTTTAAGATCCACCATACTTTGATCAAAAGGTGCAGGCTGCTTGCTGGTAACTCATGTAACGAAAACTCAAGTGGGGGCAGAGCTTTTTCTTACAAAGCCCCAAAGTTTTGCAATAGCCTTTCAGGTGTTCTTGTACAGTACATAGTGTAGTGGTTAGCACTGTGGCCTCACACAGCCGTCGACGAGGGTCCAAATCCCGCTTTGAGTCTGTGTATGTAGATTTCCTCAGGACAATCTGGTTTCCTCCCACCGACTGAAGGCAGGGTAGGGCTAGTTGGCATTTCCAAATTTCCAAATTGCCTGTAGTGTGTGATCCCTGGTATAGACTCCAAGCCTGCTGTGACCCTGTATAGGTTGAGTGGTATAAAGAATGAGTAAGAGAGTGAGTGAGATTTGCTCTTCGGTAAAGGTTCAGATTGTGTTTATTGAAGTTTGTTGACAGTGAAGTGACTGGTTGCTTTATTTCCCAGGGAGCCCTCATGTCTGTGTTTCCTTCTGGCTCACCCTTTTAGTTCTGCTGTCATACAGTAGCAAGTCCTGCTGGAATCCCTGCTCACACTCTGCACAAAATATACATTAACCCTTTCCATTATGATACTATGAGTATACCTACCTGTTTATATACACTCAAGCACCTTATAGAACCCAGGTATAGCAGGGATTAATTTATGATCACCCTTTTGTGTAGTTCTTCTAGTTTATTCCTATTTTTACCAAAGCAAGTTTTTCCTTGTAGCTGTCGGCTCACGCCATGCTCATCTAGGACAAACTGATAGCTAAGTTATATACTGTACCTATATACTGTACATATGTCC
>JAOVVA010000041.1:12502266-12529625 GCA_028565275.1 Leiocassis micropogon
TGATCCTGAGGGACAAGAATTTGTCCTGTCCCCAAAGCAGAACCTAGTGCGCTAGTTTTCCTAGCGGCGCAAGCCTAATCTGCCCAGGCGATTATTTACAAGACTACCGTAGTGTTGTCCATCCACGCTAGGACATGTTAGCCTCTTGACTGCTGGAGGGAGTATTTCAAGGCCAGAAATAGAGTTATCATTTCGAATCGATTGATGTGCCACGCGAGAAGATGACCTCTTCAGATCCCTTGGGCTGGACGGCCATCTAAGGCCGCATTCCAGCCCGTAAGGGAAAACGTCTGTCGTTAGCAGCTTGCGATGACAGCACGGACCTAGAGTGGGACCCAGAGTCAAGGATGAGGGTCTGAACTACAGAGGGTACGAAGCTCTCGGCGCATAACCCTTATTGCCCCCGGGGATTGGCCCTTGGATGAAATCCCCCAGCACTTAGCCACCACTGGAACCACTCTGAGAGCGGTGAAGTTACGGTAGCTTTGTCGCTTTAGCTAGGCGGAGGGGTGGGGAGGGGAGTTGTTAGGTGTTCGGTGTCCTGAAACATGGCAGGAGGGAACCGAGCACCTAACACTTTGTCGGAGACCTGAGAGTGCCGGCAAGGAGATTAATTCCGTCACGGAATTCTATACACTCCTCCCCAAGACACCCTCACGGTCCTGAGAACTTTCTCCTCTCCGAGATAATGGTCCTCAGGTCCGATCTCCTCGCGGCGGATTGTGAAGCTCCACCCCAATCACTACGAGGGGGTGCGCGGCTCGCCACACTCTCCTTCTGAACTTCACGCCTCGGGGAAGCCAGACCTGGTTGGGACTGGGTGGCCGGCAGTTCCGACTGTTGAGCATGGCAGAGAAGGAATCTAACGAAGGCTTCTTCGTGAAGTTTTACCTCCCGAAACTTGTTCATGACGGTCGTGACGGCGTCACCGAACAGTCCGGAAGGCGAGATAGGGGCATCAAGGAGGAAAACAGGGTCCCTTGTTTTGTCCTTGATGCCCGTAAGATTAAGCCATAGATGTCTCTCTGTAGACACCATGGCAGCCATGGAGCGGCCAATAGCACGGGCCGTCTGCTTGGTTGCCCTGGGAGACAGATCTGTGGCTTGGCGTAACTCCAAAAACGCCGCTTCGTTGGTGACCCCGCCGGTGCTCAGGTCATTTAGCAAGTCAGCCTGGTATGCCTGTAAGACAGCCATGGTGTGCAGAGCAGAACCAGCTTGACCTGCTGCCTGAAAAGCCTTCCCCACCAGCGAAGATGTCAGTCTGCACGGCATGGAGGGGAGCGTGGGCTTTTCCAGGGAAGATGCCGTCCCAGGAGAGAGAGAGCCCGCAAGCGTCTCTTCTATCTGGGGCATCATCATGTAACCTCGTGCCTTTGCATCCACGACATTAGAATAAATCGATGTTGTTGGCACAAAAATACGAGACGAATATGGCCTCTTCCATGAACGGGTTAATTTGTCGTGGAGATCACCAAAAAAGGGTAGGGAGCGCCGATGAGGCTCCTCCCTCCGGCCACCCGACAGAAACTTGTCGTCTAGTTTCGAGTGCTTGGGGGAGTCTTGCTCCCGCGGCCATTCGAGGTGTAAGCGCTCAACCGCGCGTGTTACCACCCCTAATAACTCCTGATACGCCCGCTTATTGCTAGAAGGGCGCTCGGAAGCGATAGTTTCCATGTCCGTGGAAGCGAGAGAGGAAATTTCTTCCGCCGCTTCACAAGAAGTGCCGGAGCGCGCTTGAGAAGTAGGCGGTAACGGCTCATGATTTGGCGAAAGGGGGAAAGAAAGGGAGAATCCCCTATCCCTATATAAGTTAAATTTTTTTTGCGTGTTTGACACACACGTGCTTCACAACCGACAATGAAGAAACGTTCCCATAGCGTTTTCACGCAGCATCGAGTGTAGATTTTGAAAGGGAACTACTTTTGTAGCCCAGTATGCAGTATGATTCTATGACACCACTGCATATGACAAACCGGTTCACTAAGCACTCACCTTTCCGGTTTGTATACAGTATGCCACTGGATCAGTAGTGTGCTTAGCAAATTTATCATATCACTGCCTTTAATTTCTCTAAAAGAACAGATCTTGACAATTAGGGCACTTTCCAGAAGAATGCATTATAAATCAGCAATGATGGGGTTTATTTTTGCGTTACTGGACTGACGCTCTTTACTTTAGGTGAGGGGTTGTATGTTTGAGCAGAGAAGTGCTCTTCAACATGATGCATTGGTCTTTTTGTTTCACCTCTCAGACTGCTTATGGCTTAATGGCAGGTGTTAGCAAGCAGCCAACGCTTCAGATCCTAACAGCAGCTCTAAGCAGTTCACAGAGTGTGTGGGCGGTTCATTTGACTAATGCCACTTATTTCACTTTCAAAACAGGACGCACAGCCTATGGAACAGTGCACTGCCACTCCGCTTATGTATAGTTAATGGTGTTGCTGCTCATTCGTGTGTGTGTGTGTGTGTGTGTGTGTGTGTGTGTGTGTGTGTGTGGGTTGCCTAAAGATTTCAGTATCCCACACACTAATGCAAAGCCCGTGGTTGTTAGACAGTGGGCCTGGTGGGTGTTCCATGCTTAACTGCCACAATGTCTGTGCAAACTAAGATATGTTTTACTTAGAAGGCATGTCCTGCTGGATAGAATGTAGTTTCATTCTGTTTATGTTTTATCTCAGACAGGAGTAGATATGATACTTCAATAAGTGATATCAGACAGCAGGAGAACAAATAAGCTTAAGACAAAACAGAAACAGCAGATACCTTGAAAATCGCTTTAATAGCTATTGACTCCAGTGTGTGTTAAGATTCTCCTCAGTTCTGATTCTCTTCAACATAATTATAAAAGAAATGAATGGTTGGCCAGTGCATGGCCTTCAGAGCTGGTGCTTTATTAAAAGCACGGATGATTCTTATTGGGAATGTGTCAGCAATGCCCAGCAGAAGAGCTTTTATCTTCTCCGTTGTGACATATGTGCTTTTCTCCAACTCTCATTAAGCCTTTTCTCCCCAAATCATTTTACCCGTCTGTCTAGCTGTATTTCCCATTTCTCGTTCACTTTCACAACGTTTCTTCTTTCTCTATGTATGCCCCTATATCTGTTAGTGCTGCCATGTTATAAAGGCATAATTCTGATATACTGTTGCGTGTTCTTACAAATGGTGTTTTATTTTATATTCAGATGTATTTTGCCTAATGTAGCAAAAGGAACTAAAGGACTAAGTACAAAGTTAAAATCCTCCCACACACTGGATTGCCATTTAACAGTTGACTTTAATTAGAATGTTGAAATTGATCTGCAGTGCCTCATGGTCTTAAATTGGATGTGCTATGTTGTGTGTGTTAAATGAGCACGACACATCAGTCCCTAGCTGATTGAAATAGAGCAATGACATGGTTTATGTGCATTCAGTACTGACAAGCCAAATAGAAGCATTGATAATGAGATTACTCTGCAAGCCTGCAAATATACTTAAAGTAGTTCTTTAGTGGCTTGAGTGTAATTATGAAGCCTTCTGGCAATAATGAACCAGGGCAAAGAACCCAAATACATAAGCAATTTACTAATTAATAGCCATTAATTCAAGCCTCTGCCTCACCCTCAAACAATAGAAAGCTACACCAAAAGAAGTGAACCTGAGGGGCATAATTTAGCACACTTTTTTTCTGAAAGGAAACTGTGCACTAATCTTCATAATCAGTAAATAAATAGCTCTTGTATAATTCATTCAGTAAGGGATGACAAGGAGTTCCAGTGATCTATTCAGCCTAGCAGCACATGTGTTTGAATTTATCTTGATTATACATAAATGGAGTCCATTATGTCAATTTACTCACAAACATGTACTGTATTTTCCACATACTTTGTGTTTAGAGAAAAGCAGGACTTTAACCGAGGAGCTGGAGGTTTAATCTTTAGTTAAGATTTTTAGGTTTAGTTTATATTCTACATATTACTACTGTACCTGATGCATAATGTTAGTCATAAATTACATCCTGGCTAACATTTTACATTAGGGTTCCCTTAAGCTACATTGTTAAACATTATTGAACATGTGCTTCGACTTTAAAACATTAGATGTAATAGATATGAAAAGTCAAAGTCTACATGGCTTTATTGCCATTTCAAGTGTAAATACAGTACACAGTGAAATGAAACGTTCCTCCATGATGTTGGTGCTACAAAAAAACAAAACAGAACTACAGAAGACCAGACATATCTACAGTAAGAGTATACAAAAGGACTCATAAGGTACACAAGTACAAGCATGTGCAAACAGTGCAAGTCAAAATACAAGCCAATATGCAACAATACAAAAGTTCTTATGAGAGTGCAACAGATATCGCAACATATTGATGATAAAATGCAATGGGTTTAAATATGACATGCTGCCATAATGCAGATCAATAAAGTACATTATTTTTAGTGTTTAGCAGCCATTTGAAGAATGTGCAAAAAAAAAGAGAGAAATTACAAGAAGACTAGAATGGTGTTTGTGTGTGTGTGTGTACATATATGCATATACATTACTGCATTTTGTGTGTGTACATATATGCATATACATTACTGCATTTTGTGTGTACATATATGCATATACATTACTGCATTTTGTGTGTGTACATATATGCATATACATTACTGCATTTTGTGTGTGTACATATATGCATATACATTGCACAGTTCAAATCTCTTAATAAAGTTTGATGATGACATGACCAAGATAGATCTTGTCAGCAAAAGCAAGAAGTCAGCATACTGAGGTGTAGCAAAAGCAAGTGCCAGTCTCTGAATGTGGACAAGACTAAAGTCACATCCTCGATACATTCTGAATAGTGACTATCATTTGATTCCTGACCAGCTGTAACATAGCCTGGTTTGGGAACTGCACCATCTCGGATTGCAAGACTCTGCAGCTGCTATTGAGGACAGCTGAGAAGATCATCATATACATTACTGCATTTTGTGTGTGTGTGTTTATATTATTCTGTCTGTCCAGTCTGGATGGTTTATGGAAAGAAACTGTAACACATGCTGGTTGTGGGGGCCTGAATGCTTCGTTACCTTTTTCCAGATGGCACAAGGGTAAAAAGTGTGTGTGAGGGATGTGTGGGGTCATCCACAAAGCTGATGACTTTGCAGATGCAGCGTCTGGTGTAAATGTCTATGATGGAAGGAATAGAAAGACCCTGATGATCTTCTCAGCTGTCCTCAATAGCAGCTGCAGAGTCTTGCAATCCGAGATGGTGCAGTTCCCAAACCAGGCTATGTTACAGCTGGTCAGGAATCAAATGATAGTCACTATTCAGAATGTATCGAGGATGTGACTTTAGTCTTGTCCACATTCAGAGACTGGCACTTGCTTTTGCTACACCTCAGTATGCTGACTTCTTGCTTTTGCTGACAAGATCTATCTTGGTCATGTCATCATCAAACTTTATTAAGAGATTTGAACTGTGCAATGCTGCACAGTTTTGAGTCAGCAAAGTGAACATGTCTGACTGAGCAAAGTTCTCAGTGTGGTGGTGCTAGAGAAGCTGTTCCTGATCCGGACCGACTGAGGTCTCCCATTCAGAAAGTCCAAGATGCATTTTCATGGGGAAGTGTTCAGGCCCAGCTGCCTCAGGTACTGAGAAATGATTTTATTAAATCCTGAACAAAAGTCTATGAACAACATTTGAAGATACCCATCGTTATTGTTCAGGTGTGTGAGTGCCAGATGAGATGTGGTGGTAATGGCATAGTCATTGCTCAGGAAGATGTTGAAGATGTAAAGATGGACAACTGCTACAGTAGGTGGTCTGCCCATCCTCTGAGCACTTTGCCAGAAATGTTGTCTGGTCTGACAGTCTACCGTGGTTTGACTCTCACACAGTATCATTTTGCTGCCAAGATGGCGGTTCTTCCTTATCTCCACATCACTTTGCACCTTTAACCGACCATAGAAGTTATGCAGCACATCTGGAAGGGAGGCATCACTGTCACATGCATGGCCTGAACGCCTTTCCACCTGGACCATGTTTCACTGCTGTCCTTGAAGTAACTGTGGATTCCCTGGGTATATACACACCTTGCCTCTCTGATTGAGACAGTTTGGCCCTTTTTGTTCCTAGGGCCACTTTGTCACCTGCTCTCAAGTTGAAGTCTTGGATTCTTAGCATGGCTTACACGTCTGTAGTCATCCACAACTTCTGGTTGCAGCATATGGTCATCAATGACATCATCAATGCACTTGCTAATGTGGATAGTCCCTAATGTTAAACTTATCACATATACATTACTGCACAGTGAAATTCTTCAGATATCCCAGCTTTTGTTAGTAGGTTGTTATCAGAGCACAGGGACAGCCATTATAAGCTCAATGGCCCAACAGCAGCAACCTGGCAGAACTGGGGCTCGAACTGTCAAACTTCCGATCAGTAATTCGGAACCTTAACACACTGAGCCACTACCGCCCCAGACTGAGCCACCACCCTGCACTGAGCCGCCACCACCACCACCCACTGAGCCTCCATCATGTACTCCTCACTGTGTTCATCCACGTTATTGTAGTTGCTATTTGTTGCCTTCCAGAATATGTACCAGTCAATGTGCTCAAAACAGTCCTGGATATCAGAGATGGCTCTTGATGGCCAGGTTTTCACCAGGTGCACCTGGTTTGGAGCACTTGAGCGTCTGTATACTGGAATTAGAACAGAGATGTGGTCAGAGTATACAAGTTTGTACAAAATTACTTCACTGTTGCAGTTTCCAAAAGCCTGGATGAGAAAGGAGGATGGTTAGGCATCAGGCTAGCAACCTGCCACCATAAAAACCACCACTAATACAAAAAGTAATAAATAAATATTTAGAAATATGGGCTAATACGTTTGTATTAGCAGGAATGTAGGGTGGGTGTTTTGCAAACAGTTCAAGGTCAGTTTTAATGTGGCTTATGATCGACATTTCTCTGCATTCTCTCTGTATTGAAGGGAGTGGACACGCTTCCCTAAGAGTCCATTGTTAAGCTGAGTTTCTTCACAATCTTCCTGGTTGTGTTCCAGCACCTCTTGCTGTAAACAGCCTGCAAACCAGGGAGCTCAGCATGGATGGTGTTCTCAGCTGAACGCACCACACTCTGGAGAGTCCGTCTGCTTGTACTGTTCCCAAACCAGACTTTGATGCTTGACACATGATCTATTTTCTGTTCTGTTCATATGTTGAAGAAATAAGTGAGATATGTTGAAGAAACATGTCAATCGATCAATGCTATTAGATTAATAAGTTAGCTAGCTCATATACGTTACTAACTACATACCGTAATGATATAGAGAAGATGGTTCTTACCAATTATCAACATTAATACAAAATAGAATAGTCATAGTGAAAAGCCTTCTTAGAAAAATGTTATTGTAACAGGAAAAAGGGGTCATATCTGGGATAGGGTTCAAACCTTTAGTTATAAAGAGTACATGTTTTTATTATTGAACTTTTGTTTATTTATATGGACCTTAACATTAATGAAAGCAATTTACACCAGACACGGCATCTGCAATGTTAAATAATGAAATGCATAATGTCAGTTATTGAAAACCTCTATATAAAATGTAACTTTTACATTTAGTAAAAATTAACTCAACTTTACAGCTTCACAGCCATGGTATATTTCACTTTTTTTAAATTTCAGCTTTAAATGTCATATTTAATATAATTTAAATGAACTAACATGGTCAGGTTAACTGAGAGAAAGCTAAGACAATTGTACAGTTTTATGCTAATGTCTTGATACACCCCTTATATCTTTATGTTAAATTAAATTAAAAAAAGTAAATAAAATGAAATTAGGTGGCACGGTGGTGTAGTGGTTAGCACTTCCGGGGTTCGATTCCTGTCTCTAAGTGCATGATTAGGCTAATTGGCATTCCAAAATTGATCGTGGTGTACGTGCGTGTTCTGCGATGGACTGGTACCCTGCCCAGGGTGTAACCCGCCTCGGACCCTAAGTCTCCTGGGATAGGCTCCAGGCCCCTGTGACCCTAAATACAGGATAAAGCGGTATAGACTATAATGGGATAATTAAATTCAATTATGTACATTAAGTTAAAGAAATGGTTAACAAATGTTTTACTGTGACAGGTTGCAAACTATCTAAAGATACAATTTAAAAATCTGTTGTTTATGTAACAACCTCAGCAGCAACTTTATTTTCCCTCTCGTCTGTTCCAAACACTCAGCATTTAGCACCACCAGTATACTAATCACCTATCTGATCATGTCATCATACAGTATGCACCTGTTTCTCACTGGTTCGTGCCTTAAGTTGGATGGTCTTTTATGCTTGAATGATTCATAGGTCACTGTGTGGCTTAACAAACAAAAACATTCCTTTGAAACTGGTCAGGTACAGGGACTATACTGAAAATGAGAGCCAAAAACGTCCTTCATTAAGTCTGGAATACTACTCAAGACATTAAACATACAATAAAGTCTGGCACTTTGGAAGCCAAATGTGAAGAAATGATCGGGTGGCTCAAGATTTTTAAACAGTATCTAAGCAATATAGTTTATACTGTGGCCTTCACATGAGAGGAAACATTATATAATCTTGATAATGATTATAGTGTTTAATGAAAACAGTGTGTTGACATCTGCCTCCTCGCGTATTAGTATTTGCTGTTTGAGCTTGCCTTAAAGCTAGTGCATTACTCTGTCTACACAGATCGTCCTTCTCCACCTGAGAGGATTACAATATCAGGTTATGATTGATATTCACTGCATAGTGCATCTTACTGCTAAAATTGCATGTCCAAACAAAAAAAATGTATCCTATTGAAATTCACATTTGGTTCTGCCCTAGTTTTGACTCATATACATTTATATAGTAGAGAGGAAGCAGCCTCTCATGCACAGGGACCTTAGATATTATCTCATAAGTAACTGTGCCAGGCAGATCTTTTTCTGTTCTTTAACATACATTGTGCAGCGATATCTGGGGATGGTGCCAAAGACAGGCAATCTAGATAATAAATTCTCCAATGTAATCAGCAATTTGTTTTCAGGGCTTGGCAGCAGCTCCAGTTGTAACAGGGTTCTAATACAAATCATAAGATAAACTGGCATTTTAGTTAGAGAACTTTTTCTTAATATAAAAAAGTAATTGTGCAGTGGGGATATAAAATCCTTTTATTATTTATAAATTACATGGAAATGTGTCTTTATGCACACCGATGTCTAATATTGAAATTGTTAAGAGAATTTGATTTGATAGCAATCATAATATCTAGGCACTCAAGAGCCACAATGGGGTTATAAATGCCATTTATGTAGGCATTTATTTTCAGCTCAGGTATCTGGCTGAATTGTAGAATTTTCTATTATTGATGTGTTTAGGAAGGGTTTGAATCTGTGCATAGTGTTGAGCTGCACAGAATGCTCTCAGTAGCTGGTTCAGACATGACTGGCCAGTCGTGTCTCTGTGTGGGGAGGCAGTGTTAGAAAATTGCTTGGCAGACAAGCTAACCAAGTGAGCAGTTTGCATTTGGAGCACAGCTGGCGTGTGCGAAGGCTTCCGAACCCATGTCACAAAGGGGTGTGTGCAAGTATGAGCAGTGAAGGTTGGTTGGCAGTATGCATGACTGCCCTTGAAGAGCTAATGATGCTGATGGCAGTGAATGAGCGTCTGCTCATGAGGAGCATAACGCTCGATGTCACCCCTCATCGCTTACACTGCCTCAGTGCATTTACACACATACACTAGCATCCTGTCTCTTTTATATTTCAGCCTCTTCAGTCTGACACAGGTCGCAGGATGTCTGTGAGGGCAGGTAGGTAGCTATGTGTTGTGCTCCACGCATGAATCATGGAGTCTGCTATCTTTGTAAATCTTTCTGGCCATAACCTTTAGGATCTGACTTAAACTGACTGCCCATTTCTGTTTTTTTAGTGGTTAAAAAAAATGCAACACTGTGACATGGTGTGCATTGAGCTAATGCAGCACAGTAGCTGACATTAGCTGACAAGTTATGAAGTATTTTTTTTACACAGTTAGTGGTGAGTAAAATAGATCATTCATCATGTGTGAGATGGATTGTTCTATCTATCCTTACTCTTTTCCCATCCTAGCTCCATTGTCTCACTTTCCTTGAATGGAAAAGATTTAACATACAGGAGTTTTATCACCATACACTGGATGGGCCATAGTTGTGGGTTTTTTATGTCAAGGTCACTAGATTGCTGTAATAAAGGGATTTATAAAAGTGAGTTCACTCTACTGTCCTTTTCTCTAGGTCACCCTGTAAGCCTTTTATATATTTAGAGACGATATCCCTCCGTGACTGCAAGGACTTAATAGATTTACTGGCTATGTCCACCATGAGTTGGGACTATGCTGGTCTAAGCAGAACTTCCTTTATTCACTTTTCTGTTTTCTCTATTTATGTTACAGGTTAAAGAACACTGGTTATAGTGCACTTGTAATGTCATACAAGGATTACTGAACAGAAATATTTAAATATGTTTTCTTTTTTTTCTAAAGTTGTAGAATGTAAAATGTAAATTTTTAAATAATCATGTTGGTTTTATGTAATTTGAGATCATATTTGTACTATTTTTACATTGACTGTGCATGGAAATCTAAAGTGTTGTAGTAGTAGTAGTAGTAATAATAATTATAATAGTAATTTTTCCACCTAGAATACATGTACATATAAAATCAATATTATATTTTAAAATAACATATGCAAAAAGAATGGCAGCAGGATTGTCTGAATTTTACTTTTATACCTTTTTCCAAACATTGATTGACATAAAGCCTAAAAGAACTTTGTTTTTTAAATACTATTTGGCAAATTTGGTGGAAATTGATACAGTTCTAGGAATGTACTCTAACACTCACTCACGTTCTATACCGCTTTATCCTGTATTCAGGGTCACGGGGACCTGGACCCTATCCCAGAAGGCTTAGGGCACAAGGCAGGGTACACCCTGGACAGGTGCCAATCCATCACAGGGCACACACATACACACACACTCATTCACACACAACGGGCAATTTGAGGATGCCAATTAGCCTAACCTGCATATCTTTGGACTGTGGAAGAAAACCGGAGTACCCAGAGGAAACCCACCAAGCACGGGGAGAACATGCAAACTCCATGCACACAGAGACGGGAATCGAGCCTGGCCAGGAATCGAACCCGGACCCTGGAGGGTGTAGTAACTACCCACAGACTCTAAGAGAGGTTTACAATTTAGTCCACATAAAATTTCCTATAAATTATCGCATTTCTGGTTACACTAACTGACAGTGTTGCTTTTACAGTCAAAAGTGAAAGGTATTAATCAAGATTAATCAAGAATAACAGTTTCCTCTCTTTTTTCATTTGTAAAGTTTTCTTTATCTTTTAGTTTGTTCTTTTTGCTGACATTTTCTGGTCTTGCTCCTCTCTGTATGTTCTCCTTTTTTCCTTACCTTCTGCATTTTCTTGGTAGGATGAATTACTGGATTTTTCTGTCTTTTCCTCCTAACTATATATGAAATAAAATAATAAAAATTAATACCATCTTTTAATTGCCAGAATTCACTCTAATTTCCTTATTGGCTAACCTCTAAGGACATCTAACAAAACTTCCTCTCATGTCTTTTGGCAAAGTGATAGATAGGCTCTTGTGTCAGGGTTGGCATTTATTTTTGTTCTGTAACAAGCCACTTATCCCAGTGTGAAATTGGCTTCTATGATAAAGGTGGATCTCCCATATTTTTATAAATTGTATATTAAATAACATCAAGACCAACAGTGCTTTGATAGAAATGTGGAATATTGCCATTTTGTTTTAATTATAACACAAAACACTTTATAGTAAGTTTATAAAGTAAACTGTTTATAGTAAGTTTGCCAATAAAATAACTTTGATTAGCATTCTAAGCTACTGGTAATTAAAAAAATAGGCCTCTAACAGAAAGATCAGTAAAGTACTGTATAACAATCATTTTTATGTATGCATTTGACTTTGGTGTAAATATTTTAAACATAACTTTGAAAGTAAGTGCCAATTTGTACAGTTATTAAGAATTATAATTGTTTTCCTGAGGTCATACCATTTGAAATATAAACCTAAGCATTCATGGCCATGTCGGAAGAAACAAATTATCATATTTTAAAGACAGTTACTGGCCTTGGTATGCGACAGTTACTGATGGATCCGTGAATGTTGGTTACACTCTGACATTTTAGGAACATGGTTGACTGGATTGACACAGTTCTCCAAATTATTTATTAGATGAAAAATCTTGGTGCTTCATTACTTTAATTTATTATTAAGTGAATCTACTGGAAGATTATCCCAAACTATTTATTTGGATGTTTTCATTGGATTAAAAAAAAAAAAAAGTATAATTATGTGGTACAAAGTTTTTATCGTTACACCAATTGACATTTTTGTCCCAAATATTCTATCAAGCGATTAAAACAGAAAATCTTTAATTAGGTCTGCAGAGACAGAATATATATGTCATTTATATATTCATTTTTACTTTTAATTATTTTAAAATAAATAGAAAACTAAATGGACTTAAATTCATCAGATCATGGCATCAACCCACAGGCCAATGTTGGATGTTTAAGTTGAAATATTACAAGATGTTCGTCTCATTATTTCACTTTTCAAGCATGCCCAAGCTAACCTATCCAGAATAGTGGATTTAATAAACCCATATTTTTTTAACAAGTTAACATGTGTTAATACACCAGCTGATATACCCTTCACATAATGCATTTCGCCGACCTCAAATTTCCTTTATTGAAAATGTGCCAATCTATGTACAGTAAATAGAAAGATACACTGCCATGCCATGCTGCATTAGCACTGAGCCCCACCCAACTAGTGCCGAGCCCCACCTTGCCCTACTCCTTTGCTCAAGTTTTTCATGTGTTACCATGGTTACAAGGAAGTCCACACTGAGCAATGAAAAAAAAACAAAATTTATTAACATAATTTCAGCCAGTAAATATTGTTTCGTTAGTGTTGTTTATGTATGACGCTGTTCAATAAAGCTCACCTCAAACATGGTGAAAGTATGCGACTGTTTATTAGTAGTAAATGCTAGTCTCTTTCATGGACTAATGACACATGCAGTCAGTTGTCCCCACAAGGATAATGTTTTTGCTTGATCATATAAGGTTTCCAAGCACTTAGAAAACTGTATATTATACTGAACTTTATTCAGATTATGCAGATTATTCGTCTTTACTTGGAGGACAAAAGTGATGGACCATCATTCTGATGTACTCTGCCAGAACTACACCTATGAAAATTACACTCAGTACAGTTTGTAAAACAGTACAAAATGGCCTCTCCTGGGTGGAGAAGAGTCCCGGGCCGGAGGAGGGTCTTCAACACCCTTTGTTTTCACTCTAACATAACCCTATCAAATCCAAGTATAGATTTTTAAAGGAAACTTTTAAAGGAACGGTGTTTTTCTCATGCTTTTGTACACAAAGTAGCAACTCATTTGAGTGTGTAAATGACCAAACAATGAATTGTATATAATTGGACCCCGTTATGGCCTGATAGCACAAACAGAATGGCAACCTTTTCTCAAATTTTAGATTTTCAGATATTTTTCATTAAAATTGTCAATACTTCCACAACATAGGAAAAAAGAATTTGAACTGATATTTTAAAATTTCTCCATACTAAACATACCTGAAATGTATCATTCATAAAGTATAATAATCTGTAGCCTACATAGTCATTTTCTTAAGTGGCATATTTACTTATGCTGAAAAGTGCATTGGATTTTCAGATTTCATTTAATTGCTTATATTATTATTTGTTTTCTTAATATGACCTGGTTTCCATGTGCCAAGTATTTTTTTTCTCAGCCATCAAATGAGGCTCTCCCACATCATTTAACACACTAGTCATAGACCATAAAGCCAAAATGATACATTATTCCTTCATTTTCTAACATTTTATTTATAAAACACCTTTTAGGTCTGTGTGCATGGAGTTTGCATGTTCTTCCTGTGCTTTGTGGGTTTCCTTCCACAGTCCAAAGACATGCAGATTAGGTTAATCAGCGTTCCCAAATTGTCCATACTGTGTGTGTTTGCCCTGCCATGGATCTCTTTGCCCTTGTGCCCAATGAATGAATAATAAAACTATGCTTACTCAAATATGTGGATACTGTTTTAAAATATCTTCATAAAAGAATAATAATTCAATGAATTGTTACTCCAGAAATAGTCAGATATCAAAAATGGAATATCAGAACAAGGAAAGAATGAGCAGCAGGACATAATGGAAGTCAAAGAGTCTAAAGCTGCAAATGGAGAGAAGTGCAGGGTTGAACATGTGGAGTGATGAGTTGAGCCAGGGGAAGAAATGAAATGTGCTATAGAGACAGCAGGCTATGCAGAAATGGTTTGATGATGACAAGGTATAGAAAGAAGGATAAAAAAGATAGTCAGGCAAGTAATATGAAGGCCTGGAACAGACTGAACATGTGGAGTAATGAGGGTGGCAAGAGAGATGTGTAATATAGGAGGCTGAGCCCTAGTATAGAGCTCTGCCCTTCCGGAGTTTGAGTGAAATGTCAGACACATGAGAGATGGCAGCCAGAGGCAGCCCAAAGGACAGCTTCTTCACTCTGCCCGTATAGCCAGTAGCATCAATCAGCTCAAGGTTTTCCACTACTTTCAATTCATCTCATTCACATTCACATAAAGCCTTAGCTTAAACCTCACTTTCGCCCTCCCACCCTTATTTACAAGTGCACTGTGCCCTGTCTTTTCTATGTTAACACAATTATAATTGCCACTAAAGAGACACATGGCTACAAACACATGAAATGTAATATTCCAGGAGTAAAGTTGTCACTGAGGTACTTCTTCTTCTAATCTCATTCTAATCTGTTTTTCTAAAACCCCATTTTTCGATCATTGTTTGATCATTACTAATTCACACGCACTAGCTCTTTCGTGTCACATGAACCAGGGAAGGTGAAAGTAGCACATGCTTCCTCAAGGACATGTGAAGCCAGCTCACTAAAACTTTTCAAGCTAATGATCATGCACGAAGTAGCTGAACATGTTTAGTGGAAAGGACTGACTGCAAAAACTATACTGGTTGAGGCAATGGATGACCATACACATCTTTTTCTGTTGTGCCAGTCCTTTAAATATGCTCACTTTAAATAAATGAGTGCTAGTTGTTAGTTTGCAGGGGATCAGTGTCACATTTGATTCAGTCATTCAAATTAATCGTGCATCTCCAGTAGAAGACGCACGCAAGTTACAAATAGAGGAGTCCTCTTGTGAGTGCAGGGAGAATATGTGAAACATCACACAGGTTGTAACTAGAACTTAGTATTAATAAGCTTTGGAACGTTTACTCATCTTGTTAAGCTGTCAACACGTTGATACCATGTTGCAAAGATGCAAACTACGAGACTGCGGTTATGCAGTGTTAAACATTTGCTTGTAAAAACTTGGACACGTATTAGACTGTCTGAAAAAAAACCTCATAATTATTCTCTGAGGTACTTCTTTCATTGTCTCCTGAATACCATTGCCCTCTTCTCCCCTTCCCTTAATATCAGCATTATATCACAGATGAGACACCACACACTGTTTGTATCGATTTTGCATCTTCAATAATGCAGTGTAACTCAACTAGATAATTGAAAATCTGAGAGTACACACTTGGTGCCTAGAGATAACAGTCCTGAGACACAGTGTGTATAAGTAATCACTCACTGTCTATGTGTGTTGTGGATGAGTTTCATGCTGCAAAATAAACATTAATACCACATATTTCACACTGGAAAACACAGAGGATTCCTGGGTGGAAATTGATTAGATACGTTGCAAGAACACAAAGCTAGGGGAAAAACACAGCTCCCATCCCATTTCTTCCTCCCACCCTCCTTGTCATCCCCTCATTATCCTTTTTACTGCCACTTTGAGTTCTGTACCTTTTAACTTCTGTCCATTCTTCACATTCTCACCTTCTCTTTCAACACTCCTGCTGTTGGATTGAATGGAGTAAATTCCCTTTTTGTGTAACATTCAATGAAAAATATTATTTCAGTCAAAAGTATGTTCATACAGTAGGATGTCTGCCTCATGTGTTATACAAACTCTCCTCGCCTTTCTAAGCCAAGGCTGATGCAATTGGGTGTATGGGGCAGTATTCTGGGTTTTTTTGGTTTGTAGTAGCAGCACAGTTCTCTTAAACTCTGCTCAATCACCAACAGCATGACTTGACATTTTGGCTGATTTGACTTGCTTTAACATCAGTTAGCTGGAGAGCAGGGGTGACTAGCGAAGGTGCTCGCAGAGGAGTAGGGTGTTTCATCTCTTAATAGCTCTTGCTAAGCTTTGAAATGGCTCTGATTATTCTGCTGGCTTTCTTGCTTTCTTGCTTCCCCACTGGAGAAGAATTTGGGAATTGCAGATACCTCCGTTTGATCAAAGTGCACATGTAATTAAAGCAGTCACAAGAGAAGTGAGGGCAACAAGGTGGAGCAGCTATTGCTGCTGTAGATCAGACTGCATAACTAAAGGTGAGAATTCATACTGTATGTATGCACATGTTTTTGTTATAAATCATATTTACATTCTCCATTTTTTTTTTTTTTTTTTAACAAAATGAGCTTGGTGTTGTATTCAGATTAATTCTGATTTCTCTCACGGGGACAATAAACAAGTTAATTAATAGGCTGCATTGCAAACTGTATATTTTACTGATGGTTTTACTAGTTTTCCATCATTCTATAATTTTTGCATTATTTCAAATAAAAACATCATGCATGTAATTGTGGCAATTAGCCAATGAACCAGTGAAAATAGAACTCATACAGTTACACTGTATTACAGTGGGAGATTTATACTGTTCATTTAAAATTTGAGTTATGATATTATTCATGTGAAATTATAAATCAATAAACCTAAAGAGATTGCTACTGTAATTATAAGCTTAACATATGAATCTCTAGATTCCAGTTATATAAAATGAGCAAATATTCACATGTTTTTTTTCCCCCCAGAATTCAAAATCGGTCATTTTGAACAAACATCAACAAAGTATTCTATTCCCCTTAATAAAGTTGTAGTTCACTGTAGACAGAACTAGCAGGCTTCAGCCACTTCTTTAAACTATGCCAAGTTACTGTTACTGCTGTTCTCTAATGAGGACTGGCCACACATCATGACATCAGTCAGGAGGCAGCTAATGATGGAGAGATTGGGCGAAGTTAGTGTGAAGGTTGTGTGATGGACATAATGAAGCATGGTTTTAAAGATCTATGAAAAAGTAATTTACATGCACATTAACCTGTACAGAACAGATGAAATATTGCTGCTTATTAATGGTTATGCCATTTTTTTGCCTAATATAACAATTTGATGTTTGTAAAATATTTAAAGTAATATTAGATATGTCATAGATTCTTGCAGGGAAGCATCTAGGAACACCAACAACGCAGCCATGACCAGTTTCATCCTCAAAATTTGTCTTTTATTATTATTTGCACATATTCCTTAAAATTAGAGTCACTAGATCTCATTAATCTTCATAGATCTTTGCATATACACTATACAGACAAACGTAAGGGGGCATCTGACCACTACAAATTCTATTCTAAAGCCACAGCTTTAGTTGTTCAGATGTTGCTGCTATGAGAAGACTTTATAATAGATATTTTTGTCCATTCAGAAATGACAGCAAAAAAAGTTTTGCCATTGGCAAGAAGGCTGGGTGCATTGTAGATGTTCCAGTTCAGCCCAAAGAAATTTAATGAGGTTGAAGTCAGGACTATCTGCAGGACACATGAACCATAGCAAACCATGTCTTTATGGACCTTACTTTGTGTGCCCGAGCACTGTCATACTGGAAAATTAAATGGCCTTCCTTAAACTGTTGCCATAAATATCGAAGCAAACAGTTGTCTAAAATTTCTTTGCTTGCCCTAATCCTAAAAAATAGCCCACCGCATTGTACCTTCTCCACCACACTTTAATTTCAGCACAGTCTATTCCAGTATGTAACATTCTCCTGGCATCCACCAAACCCAGTTTCATCCATCAGACTGCCAGATAGTGATGCATGATTCATCACTTCAAATAACAGGTAGTGGTGTGCTTCATACCAATCCAGCCAATCCTTGACATTGCACGTACTGATCTTAGTCTTCCGTGCAGCTGCATAGCCATGGAAATCCATTTATGAGGATTCCAAAGCACAGTTCTTGTGCTAATGTTGTTTCTAGAGGTAGTTTCCCTCTGTAGTGAGTGATACAACAGTGAATAGTATAGCATGATTTAATAGAGTAGATGTTTGCATGGTCTTCTTCTTCATGGCTGCGTTGTTGGTGTTCCTAGATGCTACCATTTCACAACAATAGCAATTACAGGTCACTGGGGCAGATATAAAAGCTCAGCAATTACACAAACTCCCAGGACAGCAAATTCACTAATCTCTTCAGTACAATACATTCTACTGTTTTTTCTGACACCTTTTTTATCTTGAAAGATTCAAGATAAGACTTTTCAGCAATGTGTGCCAGAGTAGCTCTTCTGTGGGATCAGATCAGAAGAACTAGCCTTCACCCACCATGCGGACCACTGAGCCTTGGGCACCCATGATGCTGTTGCCAGTTGTCCCTGTTTTCCTTCCTTACAGTAGGTACTAACCACTGCATACAAGAACACCCCACAAGATCTATCATTTTGGAGACACTCTGGCCCAGTCAACTAATCACAATTTTGCCCATGTCAAAGTTGTACATATCCTTACGCTTGCCTACATTTTCTCCTGTTTTCAACACACTGACAGGTGTTGTTATAACAAGATAATCAATATTATTTGCATCGACTGTCAGTAGACTTAATGGTAACAATAATATGGTTAGTTTTAATAATTTTATGTAGTTATTAGAAAGCTCAATTTTGATAAATGTACTTAGCAATACGACATAACTTTTTGCTTCATGCATTTGGCATGACACTATTAATCAGTGAGAGTTTGTTTTAACCTTGTCCAGATTGAACAATTTCACAATAGATTTGCAAAATTTTAACACCTTTTGTACAACTTTTTTTGAAAAACAGCAATTTATATTTTAAATATTACATGTAAGAAATGTATATTTTGTCTATAGCAACACAATGATGGAAAAATATTTTCATTATCATTGTGCACTCAATTGATCATGTATTGTGTGACAGCAGAATGGCTGGTGATGCTTTATCACAACCAGAGGCAGCAGGTAATTTTGACAGGAAGCTGAAGCGGGTAGCTCTAGAGTAAATCCCTCTGAAGAGGCCCTCATAAATATTCATACCCCACATTCCTCCCCTGTAAGGCTCTTTGACAGAGACTTTTATTAAATTCTCATATACTTTAAAACCATGGTGACATTCAGGCAGCTAAAGTTCCTGATAACCTTGTTAGCTTATGTAAATAATGAGGCAGCAAGCATATCTTTAAAAAAGGATCTCTATGCACGCCTCACATTCTCTGGCACTGATTGGCTGTTTAATCTCCGACAAAGGAAATGTAGATAATAAAGAAACCTTTACACATTTTTAGCTTAAAAAATACAGCAAAAGTGTGAAACTGTCATGTAGAAAATAAGGCCATTTAGCAATAAAGTCAAGTTTTCTTTCTCAGTCAAGTGTATAAACACTACTGAAAACACTCTGCTAAGGCTTACAAATAAGTTTGCACCATCTATATATGAGCATTCTAGAGTAGACAACTTATGAATGCTGTGTAAATTCCTTTCTGCTTTCCACCAATTTAACTGAAAGAATCCCATCTATTGCCATGAAATTTCTATAATAATTTGGTTAGATTATGTTGGTGCAGAACATACTGTAACATAACATAGAAAATTTGCATTAATGTTTGTTGCGATGCTACAGCATGCAACATATGCTTGCGTCTTAATGGTAAAATTTAACATATTGGTGCTGCAGATAACGCGTTGTGGTGTCTGGGTTAAACCAGTGAGCTATAATGGCTACAAACCCCTCAGACTTCTTAATATAAAAACACATTTTTTTAGGTTTTTTTTGTATAATTGAATGTGCTCAGTATATAGACGTTGGTTGATTTTCCTTTGGTAGGTCAAATTTTTAATTGTGTGGATAACAAGTTAGCTAATAATGGTAGATGTATCATCTATAATGATATATTTTATGAACTTTCTTTTCTCATTTCTGTATTCTGCACCATGCTTTCGATTTTTCAATAGTAAATAGGCAATCATTTCAAAAGTGTGGGTAGTGTGACTAAATATGGAGACCCTTGCCAATATAAATGTTGATGTGCCTTTTCAACTCAATCAACAACTTTTAATATCCTGCTATACATAAGGACAATAAGGACACAAGCACAAATGTTCAGAAATATACACTGCAAACTACTGTATATTTCACAATTAATTTGCAGCCAAGCTGAGTTTCCAATAATATCCTATATAATGTATAGAACATAACTGTAAAACATATTCGCTCTTAAATATTTTATCATCATACATAAAATCACATATTCTAGTACATTTTCTCAGTTTAGGATACAGATGAGCTGAAAGGTCTTGCTCTATGACCCAACCATGGCAGTTTGGTAGTGCTGGGATTTGAACACACAACCTTCTATGCTGTAACACAAAGCCTTTGAGCCATGCACACTAATTTAACTAATTAGTACTCATCTCACTCTGCCTAAGGATTGCATTAAATCAGTCAAGCTAGTTGAGCTTCTTGCAGTGACTCAGTTGGTAAGGCTTTCATTCATAAGCTTGTGAACTGTAACAGCCATCACTCAGTTAATTAAGCAAATGTACTGGATTGTGTGAATATATTTTATGCAATATACAGTAAGGGCTTACAGTACCTTACTGTAAATGTTTCTCAGTTGATTACACAATGTTTTTTTTGTTTTTTGTTTTTTTACTGGCAACAGTAAATTACTATAAAATATACAGGGCTGGACCCCTATATATTAATAATATGGCGTCCAGGTGAATATATTAATCCTTAATCCATTTTCAATCTTTTAAGTACAGATTATATATTTTCCAAATGTAAAAGCATAAGATCTTGAAGTCATCACTGTACCCTAGGTGAACTAACTGATTACCAATTTAGCAGAATCTGTTTTTGCTCTTGCAGAGATGTGAAAGCAATGATATTAACTTGTCTGTGTGGAAATTTCACTAACACACAGCTTGAGGGCCATTTTAGAAACTATATTGAATATAGTACAGCAGTGCAAGAACAAAAACATGTGTCATGTCTGCCATGTAGAATTTTTCAGGCAGGTTTGTTAGACTTGTGTATGATAAAGAAAGGTGTAGGAAAGTTTGATTTTAGTAAACTATACAATTTATAGTGAAGGACCTTTTGATTTAACATTCCCATTCAGTCAAAGAGATAACTATATTGATACTTGTATATTAGTCTCTGTAATGCATAGTTCCACTCTTCGTCTTCATATTATTTGCCTAATTATTTTCCCTAATCAACGTTTATCCTATAAACAGCATTAGTATTTAAAGACATAATTAATAAGTAGATATGTAAATTTAGAACCTTCTGAGTGAATTAGCATTTGTAAAACATAGTCCATGAGACATTGTATTAGGAAATTATGGAATGAGATGCTGTAAGATAAAAAGATCTGGCAAATTCCAAAATGTCAGTAAAAGTTACACTATATTGCCAAAAGTATTTGCTCGCCTGCCTTCACATGCATATTTAACATTTAGTTCTTAATCCATAGGGTTTTAATGTTGGCCCACACTTTTTCACCTCTAAAAGCTTTAACTCCTCTGGGAAGGCTTTCCACAAGGTTTAGGAGTGTGTTTATGGGACTTTTTGACCATTCTTTCAGTAGCACATTTGTGAGGTCAGACATTGATGTTGGACGAGAAGGCCACACAATCAGTCTCCGCTCTAATTCATCCCAAATGTGTTCTATTGGGTTGAGGTCAGGACTCACTGCAGGCCAGTCAAGTTCTTCCACACCAAACTCGCTCATCCATGTCTTTATGGACCTTGCTTTGTGTACTGGTGCACAGTCATGTTGGAACTGGTGTAGGGTTGAGTTGGCCTCTGCCTCTTAATTCCAGTGAAATGAACTCTTAATGCTTCAGCATATTAAGACATTTTGGACAATTTCATGCTACCAACTCCCTTTTGTCCCCTTCCTGTTCCAACATGACTGCGTATTACGGTGTATTAAGGCAAACCTGAGATGGCTAGGCTGGGAAGAGAACTTGCCATACAGGATCTAGAGTGACACTTTTTTTTTTTTGATGGGTTGACTGCCAATTAAGCTTGCTTTGTGTAATTTATTTTTGATTTATGTCTGCTTTAATCTTGAGAGAAACATTTTGAGAATCATAGGCAGTCTATAAACAAGGCTTTGGAGCAGAAATGGGAAAAAAAATACTGGTAGCGTTTTTTTTTAACCATTTTAAATAAATAAAAAAATAAATAGAGTCAGAACTTTAGTTAAGATAGGCAAAAAGTTATTTTTATAACAGCATCTAGAGTAGTTGGTGATGTTAATATTTTAATATTGTGGCGTGGGCGGGGCGGCGGCTGACAACCAGCATGCTTTGCGGGGGTTTCTATGTGTTCACCCTGTTGGGGAAGGGTGTTTGGGTTAGTGGCTTCGGCCCTGTTTGTGTGTGGAGGTGTGTGTGACCTGTTGAATGTGCTCCGGTTTATGCTTAGGCTGAATTGGATGTAGGTTCTCGTGTGAATGTGCTGCTCATGCTATACAGTGTTGTGTGACTGTGTACTAAATAAAGTACTCTCAGCCATTGCATTGGGCAGCAAATAAGCTCATTCATCTCTCCAACGTCCTTTCCGGCGGTAAAACGCTACAATGTTTAAAAACATTTATTGGAATGAAAGAGCACTGTCAGAAATCTTAACTGGTAAATTATTTGGTGGTAAACTCTAAGAGTATTTAATGATATCAAATATGTAAAGTAACAAGTCTTATGGGTTTATAGAAACTTTTAGCTCTTTTTCCAGTTTCAGAGTTGTATTATGTGACTGAAATGAAAAAAGTACTCAGTGGACAGCATTGTATTGTACCCTTTGTCAGGTTCATATTTTGAATCTTTGTATCTTGTTTGTGACAACTGAAGATTCTGCAGGGACCAATTATGGACAAATCCATATGGAAAATTTGTCAAAAAACATTCTCAAAACAAAAAGGTAGTTGCATTCTACACTGTCAAAAACTTATTGAATAATTTAGCCAGATTTTTTTCACAGCATTCAGGAGACAGAAAAGTGATAAGTCAAACCTGGAAAAGTTTAGCTCATGAGTTGAAGTGTAACTGATGCCTCTCAGAGGGCTTGATGTAAGCATTAAAAATGTTAAAGGATATTAAATGATAAGGTGTGGAATTTGTTATGAAAACTTCCATAAAATTTGAATGAAAACCTACCAAGTCCTGGGACCTTACTACTCTATATTGTTGAACTTGTCTTTAAACTGTTCAGGTAGAAGATAATCCATCTGTTCATTTTATTCAATAAAATAGTAGAAACATAAATAACATAAATATATGGCAATTCTTATTTAATGCAAATCTGATGGGTTTTTTTTACTTATCTGTAAAGGAATTTGTTGTCATTTCACCAAATTCAATTGAAATTGCAATCTCAATTATATTGCAGATTTTTATAAGTTTAAAACTTATACAGTAGAAATAAGAACTTTTTAAGCAAACAGAATTTGTTAAATGTGAAAGTGTTAAATGTGCTATATATTGAATCCAGAGGGTCATTCTTTATAAATTTAAATTGTGTAGATTCACCCAGGGAACTGATGGAGGAATAGTGTCTGTCTGCTTTAAATTAAATCTGCTATCGATTTGTTAGTTTACAGAATGCTTCTTCTGCTAAAGTACCAGGGGTAAAATACATCCTGATTGGTTCATTAACAGGGGCAATGACTGTAAGTGATTTAGGATTAGAACAATCTAGAACTGGGTCCATACACAAATGTGCCCAGCAGGACTTTTGGGTTGTGGGAATGTTGCAGCAATGTTAATTTGGCCATGTTATAGACACTGGGACACCGTTGGTATTAGGTTGTTTTTGAAAGTTAGATTTACTTTGATGAAAATACATAATTGATTACTTGATGTTGGGATAAAGGTGAACAAATATTTCAAACATTAAAAGTCCTTCTTGGACCACGAGGGCCCATAGGTTGACCAGTGGTGGCTGGTGCAAAAGATTTTTTGGGGGCGCAAACAAAGTTAAAATTAAACTTTTAATAATCGCCTGTAAATAGCCATTTATCAGGTGATTAAGCATCATTACTACTAGTATAAAATAAAGATATGACTCACATCGCGTCTAGTCAGCCAGCTCCGCTTGCCATAAGAACTGCTGGAAAAGCACCGAGTGTAAGCTCGGCCGTGATCACTTGATAGCTGCTTAATTAGAAGATCAGGTCGATCTGATCCAAGCTCTTTAGCTTTTTCTCTTTCTTCGTCGGAATGCCTTGCGACGGGGTATTTTAGCAAAGAAAATACAGAATTTCCTTTCATATTTAGCTGGCTTCCATGTCAATCACACATTAACTAACAATCTGCTGACCGTTAATAAGACTCGTGAAGAATGGTCCAATCACATGAGCCCAAATATTTAAATACAAAATTGATTTGCTAAGAACAAAAGTGGGAGGGTTCGGGCGCACAATGCTGCGCCCCAAGGTTGATTTGAAAAAATCCAATTCGAGCTCGGTCTCAAATCACATGCTTTTCAATACTTTCTGTGCCTAGACACTCGTTTGTCTGGCGCCCTGCATACACGAACACAAATGAACGTAATACAGTTTAGATTTTTTTTTTTTTTGTAAATAAATTATATTAAGAAATATAGCGGAATATTGTGACTAAATGACTTTATTTCATTATTAAAATAAAAAAATTATGTTAAATTATTACATGTTAAAATAGCATTCTTCTCTGCCTAACTTTAAAGGGAGGGGGGAAAGGGATGCCCCAGCGCCCCTTATTGACCGGCCGCTACTGGCGCTGACCTCCATAGCCCTCAGCCAAACACTGGTTTTATATGGGGATGTATCATGAATCATAGCTGTTTACCTCCTAGCCTTGCAGCTAGTACCAAAGAATACTGCTTGATAACAGAGGCAAATGTGTGTAAACAACTTGCTCACGGTTGTTATCTGGCCCTTGTACCCAACCTTATTCAACCTTATGAACACTCTAACTTCTAGGCCATTGAGCCACAATAAATAAATAACCTCAATAAATAACCCTAAAATAATGTATATTATTAAAATATAATATAACTAACAGTGCCTAATAACACTTTTAACCCTGGCCAAAATGCAAATATGACTTCATAAATATTTAACAATAGCATTTATTTTATTATCTCCCAACTGAAATACAGCCATGAATATAGAATATACTATGCAGTGTAGCTGTATTGGAGTATAGTGTACACTTCTTGAGCAAAATTTTTCACTGGTTTTTATAATGTTTAATAACCTTTTCAATCAATTTACAATTAGAAAACAACACTCAAGGGGTGCAGTCACACTTTGTGTACAAGAGGCACAAGGTACAGTACATGTGGTATGTGGGGGAAGTTATTGTTTTTGTCTTACTCTCTACACAGGGTTTATGTACTCCTGAAAAATTAAGGGACCACACAGATCAATTTGTGGTCAGACGCTGTGCGAAAAAATCGTAAGTGTCATAAATGTTCTAATTAAAGGTTGATGTAATGTTGTTTTGATTTCATTTAATCAAAGTCATTCTAACATTCATAACCAGTCTTATCCTGATGTTGCGATTACAACTGTATGACAAAGTCAACAGTGTTAGAGTTCCTGCTGAGTGGTTCCAACTCAAAAGCAAATTGTGATACCTTAGATTGAGTATCATGACAGTTACAACATTCATTAATATGACTGCTGTATAGAATTAACTACATTAAAATGTACGTACTGTACATGACCTGGCTAGCTAACAAAACAAATGTTTTTTTTTTTTTTACTAATTATTAGCATTATCCATTTTTAATAAAATGTTTAATCAATTTGTTTCAAAGAAACTAACAAACAAAAAAATTTATGCTTCTAACACTGCAAGAGAACATATTCAACATAAATGATCAATTGCAGTCAAAAACCTTAACGGTGCAGCCATACTGGTTAGCTTACTCCTGTCACACTGCCACACATTTTGGCCATGTTCCGCAAGACGAGCAAAGATTTGTAATAAATTTTGACTTGAAAAACGAGCAAGTCTTGGTTTGGCCAGTGTTAAGTGTTAATAGGCACCGCGTGTGTGTAAAACATATTTTATTTTGTGTTTACAGCGCGCTTGTACTGTTTCTTAAAACACGTGTGCGCACGTGTAAAGCAAAAGAAAATCTCATTAGTAGGTTAAAAATCCATTTTCTCCCTCAGCCTGCGCGCGTAATTTGACACCGTGTCGGTTCACACACTCTCTCTCTCTCTCTCTCTCTCTCTCGCCTTTAGCGTGTGTCTGTGTGTGTTTGTGAACCGGCACAGTGTCAAATTACGTGCGCGCGCACACATAACAAGAGGCCCAAACACACACACGCACACATATACACACACAGCGCCTGCGCGCATAAACGGAAACACTTATCTGTCAGGATTTATTTTTACTTCATTAGAAGGTTAAAAATCCATTTTCTTCCTCAGCCTGTCGTTATGTGTGTGTGCGCGCATGTAATGTGACACCGTGCCGGTTCACACTCTCTCTCGCCTTTAGCGTGTGTGTGTGTGTGTGTGTGTGTTTGTGAACCGGCATGGTGTCAAATTACGTGCACGCACACACATAACGACAGACCCAAACACATACACACACACAGCGCCTGCGCGCATTACGGAAACACTTATCTGGATTTATTTTTTATTTTGACTTTATATTTTGTGCTAATTATTTTTATGTATTTATTTTTTTGGGTTATGGAACGAATAATTTGAGTTTCCATAATTCTTATGGAAAAATAAAATTTGGTTTAGAAGTGTTTCGGAATATGAGCCCGCTTCCAGAACGAATTATGCTCGTAATCCAAGGTTCTACTGTATCTCTTCTTTTTAGAGATCATTTTGTAACAATTATCAAATTCAAATTTTATTTGTCACATACACAGTCATACACAGTACGATATGCAGTGAAATGCTTACACGACTGTCAGTGACCTTAAAAAATAAAAGCTTATACATAAGCAAATAAATATGAATAAAAGAAATATGTTAAGAATAAAAATTAACTAGTAAAATATGCTGTACAAAAAAATATACTGTAATAAAAGAAATATGTTAGAAAATA
>JAOVVA010000041.1:12545826-12560995 GCA_028565275.1 Leiocassis micropogon
TGTTCAAAGGAGATTAATGCATTTTTTGGACGCCTTCAGCATTCCTTTACAATGTAGAAAGAAATAAAAATCAGGAAGAGTTAGAAAGTGACCCCAAACTTTTGAACGGTAGTGTATATATTTCAGCTGCAAAACATGCCGGTTTCTTCTGAAGTGTAGAATAAATTGATATGCACTTCTGCAGCTGAAATAAATTTTTATACAATCTAATGATGTATAATAAAAAATATCCAATTTTCTACTGGTGATTTTGGATGTTCTTCCTGACTGAAATGTAGATGTGTGTCTCATGCAGACACTCAATCAGTAATAACTTTGATCTGAAAGCCAACAGGTGGGAAAGTTTTAGTACTACCCCTTCAGGCCATTTAAGCTTATGTCTGTTTAAAGTCATGTCCTCCTATTAGCCCAAACATTCCTGAACCCTGCAGGACTTTCCTACATCCTCTTTAATCTGACTAATTCCTCACATCCTTTGCACCCTCTCTCTTTCTCGAGCTCCCTCTTTCTCTTTCTGCCTGCAGACAGTGTGATGTTTGGTACTACAAATCATAGTGTGTATGTACCAGGAAGATGACACTGAGTGAGGACTGCAGCCCACAGCACATGGATTGGCCTGTGATAGATTGCATCCTTGCCCTACTGGTTATTACAGGACAAAAAGCTAATTCATCACAAGCCCAATTTTTGATAGAAGCGATATTCAGTGATACATAGTGTGGCTATAAAACACTAAAACCTCACTGTGCTAAGGATGAGAGTTTTGGGAGAAGATAGTCCATGTGCTCATCTCCTTTCTCCATTTTACATGTCTTACTTTGGTATAGAACACTTCCTCTAGGTCAGATTGTGTTTGAGAGAATGTGTTCCTAGCTCCGGACGTCATTCAGTGGCATGTTCTTGCACTGCAGAACACACCGGTTAATTAAACCCTGATTGGCTACAGAACAGAGTGGATGCCATGACGATGAACACTTGGCTGGCTGAGTGCTCTCACTCATTTCCCTTGGTTATAGTTAGGACTTTATCGAGATCACGGCTACAAAACCTGATAAACCTTTTCCATTAACAGCAAGATTAACTCATCACCTCAACACCACATTATGTTATGTTATGTCGTGTTTGTCGCACTTTATGTTGTCTGTAAAAAAAAATAATAATAAAAAAAAAACCGTAGATAGTCTTCCTTAGCTAGTTAGTTTTTGTTAATTTATGTTGTAAATTCATGTTGCATGTAGCACCTTGGTCCTGGAGGAACGTTGTTTCGTTTCACTGTGTACTAACTGTATATGGTTGAAGTGACAATAAAGCCAACTTGAACTTGAACTTGAGAGAGAAGGGATCATGTACGTGCACCTAATCTTTTTTAGCAAGTCTTTAACCTGTGTGAACAACTATAAAGCACCATTAATTGTTTGTGGAGCTCTCCCTGTACCCGGTAAACGCCAAATGTTTTGACACAAAATTAAAAGTGTGCTGTTAAACAGATAGTTGTGAGCACTAGACCAAAGAAATGCATGCAGTAACATCTACAATGGGGTGAAGCCTGAGAAATATGATAAGTGGGATTTGCAGAAAGACAAAGATTTTTAGGTGAACTGAAATTGCCTTTGGTACAGATGCATTGTTTAGATAAAAGCCTCGTTCTAATAAAGAGTGACAGGCTACAACATTGAAACCTTTATTAGATAATTTGCAAACTTTTTTATTGTTCAAGTGTATGTGACCATAAAACAGCATGGCAGTTTAACATGGCAGTTTAAACACAAGGCTTGTCAAATTACAACCTCTTATCTGTTTGTCTGCCCAAACTATAAAATATATTCATGTCCTTCTGGAGAGGAAAAAAATCCCAAGAAAAAGGTAAACGCTTTTTTTGACCTTAGGATGTCATATCCACACTGTTCTTAAAGGGCACTGCATAATTTGCCCCAAGTTCTTGTTTTATATAAGGTAAGCATGAACCACAATTAGCACTTGAATCACTTTGCATCACCAGCGTTAAAAAAAAGTACTATCATTATATCTGCACAGAAATCCAGGGACCAAATGTGTACTTGAAGGCACCTCAGAATTTTAAATTTGCTCTTTAAAGGTAAGCCATGCCGTGCATCATTATTTCTGAACGTGGCAGGTCAGAAAATCATTGAGAATGTGTCTTTGTAAAGATGAATACTTGTTTGCATCTACTCTGGTTGTATATCTTAAAAAAAAAAAACACGTTTGTCACAGACTGGAGAACATTTGGTTCATCTACCACAGGGCCTGCACTTTGTCACATCTCTACTTCTGATGTGTTATATAGACATTATAGCAGCTCTAATAATAAAAAGCAGGATATAATTATCTCTCTCTCCCTTTCTCATCAACATTCAACAGTATTCCGTATCCTGGTGGTTTTTACATGATACTCACGTATCATGCTTGCTACATCAGCAGAGAAGTTTTAATCTTTCACAGGCTGGGGTTTGGGGAATGAGCTTGCTGATCTGTGTGCGCATGTGTGCATGTGTGTGTGTATATCAAGGTTAGGAATGTCAAGAGTGCTCAGAGGAAGTCTCTTGTACCTGGTCATTTATTAATTATAAAAAATGCAAATACATTTTTAGAAATTTTACTCTTACAGTATGGAATCATGAGAGGCTGTGAGTGAGAGAGTGGCAGGAAGCATCTCAGTGTGCATTTGAGTTTTTTATATTTCTTTTTTTTATCGTAATTGAATTATAGTCCATTTCTTATGTAGCTCTTGTTTAATCATTTAAAACCACGCCTAATCTACATAAACAAACAGTGCACAACAAAGTGCTTTGACCATGGAGACACAGCTATTACACTTCTTTTTTTTTTTTATACTCTACTGCGGCTGTATAATAAGCTTTTAAAATTTTATCAGAATTGAGTATAAGCAGAAAAAAATTGGTCTGAATATATAGCTTCACTTCTCAAATTGATGTCTAGACTAATAACAGCGTACATGAAGGCTCTGCACTTCAGGTTAAAACAAATTTGAATATTATCACTGTTAGTAGTAATAATATTAACTTCATTCCAAATTCACACAGGCATGATTTCAATAAAGAAAGCATAACTTACACAGAATATGTCCTTACTGATAGATTTAGCTTTCAAGAATGCCTTACACTTTAGAAAAGCTTTTATGCCACCATCGTCATGCTGCAAAAAACTGATTTATCAATAATTTTTTTTAAAAACACACATGAAATAAACGAGTATGATGAAAAAAAAAACCCTTTATACGGGTTAGGGTTAGCACTAAGGATAACCTGCATCCAGTGGCTGGGAATCAAACCCAGGCCTCCTGCACAGCAAATGAGAAGAATACCACCCAAAATGTTTCCTAAGTAGTATGCCTAAATACACTTTACTTCAAGAGTGTACTAAAAAGCTCTTTAGTACAGCAGTTCGGGATGAGCTCTTCATTATTCCATTTTTGTGAATATATTGTTTCCTGCTTACATTTTGTCAAATTACAGAATAAATATAAAAGGGAACGACTGTATTGTGCACATCCATGTGATCATCACGGTTACTGAGTACCAGGTCGAAGAGCAGTATTTCTTTGCTGCTCAGCTGTCAGCATGTTGTTGTGGAGACTTGCATCTGCATCACCTCACCTCATCACAAACTATGCCTCTATCTATAGCTAGCCCTATCTCATCTAATCACTGTTTACCACACTCTCACAGTGTGAGTATTTGGAATTTGCCCATGCCATCAAGATAGAAAAAATAAACTGATGGGATAACTTGGGTAATTTTTTTTTTTTTTTTTTGCCAATATATGTTGCTGAACCTAGACCTGACCAACTGAAGCAACAACCCCAGATCATAACACTGCCTTCAGAGGCTTGTACAAGGGCCACTATGCATGATGGGTGCATCGCTTCATGCACTTTCGTTCTTACCCTAATATGCTCATCACTCTGGAATAGGGTCAGTCTGGACTCATCAGACCACATATCCTTGTCCATATGTCTCCATTATTCCCTCTGTAAGTTCTTGTTGCATTGTGTGTGAAATTGCTCTTACTTTTACTATTAAACATAGCTGTGATTTTTTTTACTGTCAATTTTTTACAATGCAACTTGTAAGTGGTCTAAACACTGTTTAGTGATCTTAATCTTTTTTTTTCTTCCAAGTTGCCAGTTCACCACTATTCTTCCAAGTTTTAATAATGTATTTTTCTTAACGTGAGTTCTTAACCTAATTCCAGTAATAACAAGTTTCATTAATTGTTTTCTTTGTATAATATATGTCAATAATTTCACCTTTCTAAACAGCACAGTGCATAAGATTATTTCTAGGTTTTCTAACTTTCTAAGGGTTTCTAAATATAAATATATGTAATCTATAAAACATGTAAAGACCTTAGTAAGATATATAGAATGGTTTGAAGTCAATATACCTGTATAGGCTAGTAATTTTGAAACACTTTTATTCCCCATCAAACAGAAATAACCCTGATGCCAGATGAGAACTGAGGGAGCATGGAAATGTCTGCAAAGTCTCACATTGTCAGAAGAGCTTCTACTTTATTATATCTTCTGTCATAGCTTTAGAAGATCAATTTGACCTTTAAGTTCAACTACTCTTTCAATTTTACCATTCGCTAAGAGTACAGTTTGGAACACTTCACCTGTCAACCATCATGGCATATGTTAAAAAACAAAAACAGTGTGAAAAACAAGAGGAATGTATATGCCAAATAGTGTTTTAATATCAACTTTGTAAAGGTTCATTCTAAGGCTCTTGACAAAAAGTAGAAGCACATTATTTAATGTAGATGCTATTATTTAAGTTTACTTTGATGCTACCCTGGAAGCAAAACGAGTCAGTGTAATGTATAGTTCATGCTGGATGATGGTGAGTGAGGGCTCAGGATTTCATTACAAATGTATGAAATGCTAATCGTATTCTGTTGTACTACCCTCCACTACACACTTGATTTACCGCTATGTGGGAATTGCACTTGTGGATTTGACTGAAAGTTTTTTTTTTTCAAATGCTAAGGGAATTGCATCATGTTTCGATCATTTTAAAATTCACAGTTGCTTTTTCAGAGTGCATTCCAGGGCTATTACTGCTCTTGTGTGTAGCGCTTGTACATGGCACTCTGCTGTCATAACACTCATACACACCCACTTACACACACACACACACACACACACACACACAAACATTCTTTCCTGAAAGAAAGATAATAATTTGAGTCAGCCATTGTTAATAAATATTATTTTCTGATTTTTGCAACACAGAATAAAAATGTACCACTTTATACCACTTTATTTGGTACGGTACACCTATAAGTGCAAAAGTATTAAAACGGTACACACACACACACACACAAACACAAGTCTGGGAACATACATGGTCTCTCAGGTAGAGTACTATGACCTGCACAAAATGAAAAAGCATAGAAAACTCAAAAAAGCCATTTAGAAGCAATCTATCTCACAGCAGGCCTCCACACTCACATAAACACATACACAAAGGGACATGGAAATAAACAAGCACACACCAGTGCTGTCTCTAGACCCAAAGTCAGGAGTCTGTCGACTATTTTTGTGTGTTTCCCCACCTTAACAGATCAGCAGTAATTACAAAATAAACATTAAATGATTGTAGCCCAAAGCAAAAAAAAATTTTCAGAATTTATAAGAATTCTGCTCATTCAGTGCAAATAGAATAGAAAGACCTGGTGCTTTTATTTAACATGACTTGCCATTGAGACAGGATTTCAGCTGAGCAGTTAAAGGTCTTGCACAAAGATCCAACAGGGGCAGGTCCTTCGATTTTGAACACATGATCTTCTGAATATTATTTCACAGGATTAACCACTGAGTAACCAGTGCCTTGAGATATTGCTATGTAGTAAGAGAACATAACTCAACACAACCAGGTTCCTCTTCCAAATTGGGAAATGGGTGCTATAATTCTAGTGATGGCTCATCCATAGAGGTCAGTGGAGCAGTCGAACACACACACACACACACACACACACACACATAGAAATGTAAATCAGGCTACAATGCATGTCTTTGGACTGTGGGAGTGAACTGGAGTACTGGGATTAACACCACCATGCACTGGGAGGTTTGGTGTTACAGGAATTATTGCAGCATTGATTTGATTTGTTTTGAATGCTGCATTCCAACTTCTGATAATAATCACAGTCTCAGCTCAGATACAGCCATAATAAAAAAAAAATAAAAAATAAAAACAGCCTTGATTTTCCAATGTGACAGTGCAGTTGAAATTGAAACACAATAGGAAGCAGAGTCTAGGTCTACACTAAAGCAATCGTTTCATTACAAATATTCAACCTTGTCTCATTTTGTGGGGATAAGAACATTTTGTAATGTGATAAGGTCTTGTGCATGGGTCTGTTCATGGTTCTTCTTTTTTTTGCATCACGACTTTGCACTGTCCTCTTAACTAGGATAATTAGTCTAATGTCACTTTGTTCAACAGTAAATCAGAGATTCTATCACTACTGCAAACACTGGGCTTAAACCACTTGAAATAAGAGCCATTGTGCTGTGTAACCAGTGTCTCAGAGCGGCGGACAGGGGTGTGATCAATGCAGTACCTGACCTGACTGTACTCTCTTCTAAAGCCCCGAGAGCAGCTGTGTGCTCATCTACTCACATCTACAGAGCTTTGCTTTGTGTACAAACCAATCAGATTAAGCAGTTTATTGCAGATGGTGCATGCAGGTGTGACACGCTGTATGTGCAACCATAATGAGAATGAAAAGATTTACACGTATGTGGTGTGCGTCACAGATGTTCCACATGTAGATAAGAATAGGTAATGTTATGTGCAGAACTGTAAGTGGATCTGGTATGGGAGTCACTTTCACATCGGCTCCGTCTCTGTATCATGCAGGCCAGCATCTTGCTTTTGTCTTATTCTACATAATGTAAAGCCTCCGTACAATAAAAGATTGCCTTTTATTGTTCTGGTACTATGTACAAAATTGCAGATTCCACATTCCACATTTAACTATCTAAGATTAAGTTTTTTCTAAATATTTTTTATGATTAAGTAAAAGTGGCTAGGACTTCAGTGGCGTGGTTATTCTGTATTAGACATTAACTATAAGCTGATAAGTGGGCAAATATACAGTAGCAGTCATGTGTCACCATTATCAGCTCACTTTTGCATTTTTATACTCTATATTGCTAAATGTTTGTGAACATCTGACCATCGCACCCATAGATGGTTCTTCCCCAAACAGTTTTCACAATGTCGGAAGCACAGAATTGTTCAGAATGTCTTTTTTTATGCTATAGCACCACAATTTCATTAGAACTCAGTAGTTCAACCCTGTTCGGCATGATGTGCAAATGTCCTTTTGCACAAATTGAGCTCATGAAGAATTTTTTGCACAGAGCTCTCACCTCAACCCCACTGAAGATGTCAGGCCCTTGACCTGACATCAGTTTCTGACAAATCCCTTCAGACATACAACAAAATCTAATGGCACTCCTTTTCAGGTTGTGGAAGTGTATTATAACAATGTGGAAGTTGTTATAATATCAAAGGGAGAATCAATCTGGAATGGTACAGTATGTTCAAAAAGCACATATGATTCAAGCGTGATGCTTAGGTATCCACAAACCTGTACTGGCTATATATTGCACTAATATTATTATTCTCTTTAATAATGACTGATTATGAAATTTTAGTCCATATTAGGCCTAATGACCCTTAATATTATATAAAAATATTGACATTTTTATTATTTAAGAAAACCTGAAGTCTATTGTTTGCACATTACTTTTTTTTTTCCTTTATGGTAATTCCTTCTTTAATAGTTTATATCTGTCAAGTAAATTTAAGAGTCTTTTTTGTGTGAGTTTGACTCTTTTCACAGGTACAATTGTTTTACCCAAATAACCACTCTGTAAAACAGAGCTTTGTTACTGAACAATTAAAAGCTGTCATTTATGAGCTATTATCTCTTCACGCATCCTGTATTGCAACAGTGGGTTGAGAGTATAATTAGAATGTTACGATTATTTTAATAATAATTAATTAGCCTGATGTGGTGTGGTGGTGCAGTGGGTAGTGCTGTTGCCTCACAGCTCCAGGGTTCGATCCTGAGCTTAGGCACCTCTGTGTCTGTGTGGTGGTTTGCATGTTCTCCCATATCTGCATGGGATTTAAACTGGTTTTCTGGTTTCCTCCCATGGTTTAAAAAAAATAGATTGCTTACAAGAATCTATTGACTGATGTTCTGTTTGTTGCAGTAAAAAAAGATAGGCTCATTAATATTTCAATGCCTTCGCTTAATATTTTAAATAAAATAAATTTTGACCACTCAAATACCCGTTCTCTCTCTCTCTCTCTCTCTCTCTCTTTCTCTCTCCATGCAGAGTTAATGGATTGAACCTTGAAAGTTTCTTTTCTCCTCTGACCTACATTATGCATTCTTTAAACTATCTGGAATCTAAGTTTAACACACTTACTGTTTGGGCATACCAAAGCAAAAATAACACACCACACACACACACACACACATTTTTCGTTATGCATTAATAACAGAGATAGCTTAAGTAGCTTAAAGGAAGAAATGCATCTAGAAGCCAGAAGATGAGAAAGTTTAGACGCAGTGATTGGATCAGCTTTCCCTCCACGGTGTCTGTATGTGTGTGTTGCAAAGTACAATGCTGTATAGACGTGCAGTGCATAGGGGAAAAATAAAATTCACAGATGAAGCTTACTGCCTCAAATCTCCCTCTCTGTTACAAATATCCTAATATAGAACTGCAATAGTTTATTAGCAATGCAAGCAGTGTATGGCACAGATTCAATTTTAAATCACAGAAATGTAAGGGTGAGAAAACACGCACCTCTTTTGCATGTCCCAAGACAACCGAAATTGAACATGACTCATAATTGCATAATTTTTTTCTGGGCAAAGCTGAATTCGATTGCAGCAACATTTTACAGTCACGATAATATCTAGCCTGCCAACAGTGTGCTACAACAGGTGTGAAAGTATTAAGTGTGCAATTCTCATTTAAGATTCCATGGTGTTTTTCATACTTTTAAAGTGAAGACATTCGATTGCAAACCATTGATGGGGTCAGTGGGAATTTGGGATCTGCCGAATAAAACATTCACTCTAAAATATATTGTACTGAGCTGAACAAACAAGCAGAGCAGTAAGTGAGAGTGTTATCTTAGCAAATATCTCATACTTAATAGTTTTGTGAATTTGGTGTACTGCAATTTTTAAGGGTCATAAATAAAGTGCATTGGATTTTTTCTTCGAAGCTTCAACTGATGTAATTTCTCTTCAGGTTATCTATGCAGCATTAAGTGGCATTCGTGAACACTGTGACATTATTTTTCTTATGGTGATGAAAAATAAAAGATTTTAAGAATGCTGCAGGAGAGAAATGATTTATGATACAGTCTGGTGTATGTGAGTCCATGATCTACATCATGCTTAATTTGGTTAAATGAATCATGGTCACATATGCATTCATGCCAGAAAACCTGCCATGGTCACATGAATAACTACAATGCACATACTGTAGTACATATCTACATATAAATAGAAAGTCTCCCTGCTTTTATGACAATGATGAGAAAGTGTTGCAAGGTTTAATCACATGCAATTGTGACAAATATTTGCGCTTGGGGGATTGCATTCGAAATGAAGTTGATGTACTGCATAATGGGATAATTTGGCTGTTAAGTGCTAACACGTAGGCATGCTTAAGGAACATGTAGTATGATAATGAGTACCTACTGCTATCAGGCACAGAAAGAAGAGGAAAGAGTTTCAGATTGGGAAAAAGGGAAAAGGCATATTACCTGAAGCAACACAACTGTGATATCTAGCTGACAAAATTAGTTTAATCTAGTGTGAAGTTTGAGAAATGTGCTTACATAGTATTCCAATTGAGAAATCCACATGTATCCTGAAGATGGGGAAAGCTGTTTTGAACACATGCCTTCAAAGAAATTTCTTACTTATATGCTTTGTTATTATTAGGAGAAGAAATTTCTGCTCGGAATATACAGTCAATAACTGTAGACTGTGCTAGACATTTTTGCATGTCTTCTTATCATCCATACAGTTTCCTGAATTTCTACTGCAACTTCTATGACTCATGATGCAGACACAGTGGGGAAAAAATAGAAGTTACGACAACTAAAACTACTGAGTGCACTATTTATAACCCTCAATGAAAAAGAAATAATTTTATGAATTGCTTTATCTGTCCCTTGAGTTAAAAAGAGTGTAAACCTAGTAGTTTAAACAAATGTGAGCGATAACCTAGCCCTGTGATCATAAGTTAAACGTCTGCTGAAGCAGACATGGTGAGAATAAAACCTGGAATTCAGTTTCATCTGACATTGTTCAAAATGAAGTGTGAAATTTAAGGTGGGTGTCTTACACAATCACTCAGTTGTGTGGATATGAGAGTCTGAGTATTACAGAGTGATTACGGTTTTATTTCCAAAAAAAGAAAAAGAAAAAAAGCACTCTGTCCTGTGTCCTAAACTGCTCTGTCTCATGTACACTGCCCAGCTAATTAGGTATAAGCCCTTCATTGTATAATTACTGTATGGATTAATACGGTTCAGCTGGCAAAAAGTTTGTCTAACTGTAACTGATGCAGGAAGTAGCTTCTGTTTGTTAATCGGTTTCAGAAGAGTCAACTTATTGGTTTAAATTTTTTTAAAGCATAAAGAATGGACTGTGGAGCATTGGAAAAATGTCATGTGATGTGATGGGTCCAGATTGACCGTGTTACAGCATGATGGGTGCATAAGAAGAGAGGCAGATGAAGTGATACGCCCACCATGTCTGGAGTCTACTGTATAAGCCTGTGGGGTCAGTGTTATGATCTCGGGTTGCTTCTGTTGGTCAGGTCTACTAGGTGGAACAATGTTACATGCCTAATGTTGGTACCGGCATAGTCCAAGATGCCAATGCCAGGATTCAAACGCAACCATTATAAAACGCAAATAAATGTTGTGATGATGCATAAGTTTATCGAAACGATGCCATGGCGAATGCCTGCCATAATCAGAGCAAAAAGTGGCCCAACAAAATATGTTTTTTTAGACCGGGTAGTGTATATTGGATGAATGAACTGGGATATTTCAAGACACTATTTTATGTAGATTTAATCCAAGATAATACAACATTAATTTATACAGCATGACCAAACAATAAAGGAACTACCAACTATATTGTTTAATCATTATTAATTAATTACATCAAAATCCAAAACATATCATATTATATCATATCATCATATCATATCTTATAAGGGATTAACATATCTTATTTTAATCCCCGGACTAACGTTCTCTGGATTTCTGGCCACGAACCTATTAGCTTAATGAGCAAAATGTAATATTTACACAGCATTACATATGTGACAATTCTTTGATCAGGCTGCCTTTGTGAGATACTTCTATCCAGGTTACCCAGTTAGACTGTCAAAGCCCTGCCTAGCTGACTTTGAATCAGCTGTGAAGTGAAATCTTCAAATGACACTGAAGTATGCCCGTTTTATAAAAGTCCCAGTGAGCCATCATATCCTATCTGTCTGAAAACTGATTGACTGAACCAGTAGACTGAGGGCCAGATAGAGGACAGAAGTAGCATGCACAAAAGCATTTACCAAGAAAAGTCTGGTCTAAGGACAGAATAATCCAAACTATTCAATTAGTTTACAAAAACATTTGTAAATGTAAGTAAAGGTAATCAGTCAGAATAATTTTATATTTACAGTTGAGCCAGGGAATAAATCCTGTTGGCTTGGTGTCCTGATGCAAAATGGTGAGCCATTACCATCCTAAAATTGATCATTACATAATAACATGTCCTTAAACCCTTTTATACTACAACAATTCACCAATAATTATAAGTTGCATCATGTAATGAATCATCATGCTTTTTGAATGCTGAGTGCTATGCTTCATGTAGAATGTTTGTGAGATTTATTAATTCATCTTATCACTTATGTTAAGCCATCTGTTTTTCATCAATCTCTCAACAACCAACCTTTTTTTTATCTCTTGAGTTTAAGATTTTTAGAAAATGGAGCATTGAAACCAAAATTGACCAAGAAACCAATAAGAACAAAGTCTTCTTTGTTTGTTAATAAGAAATTGTTAGATATATATTACATGGAGTGTCCAGCAAACAAAGACCTGTGAGTGAGTTATTGCTATTAAAATCATAACCTGTTTGAACGAGTTCAAATCAGAGAATCAGACCCGGTTCTGTTGAAGACTTTGACTGTCACACTTGTCTCTGGTTCTTCGTGTAATCACTTACTCATTGTCTATACCACTTCCACTATTCTGTATACAGGGTCGGGGGGGGCCTGGAGCCTATCCCAGAGACTTTGAGCACGAGGCAGGGACCCTGGAGGTGCAAGGCGACTAAGTCACCGTGGCGCCACTCAGGCAATACTATTTGAGACAAATGTGTTTTGTTTTTTTTTTGTTTTTTTAATGAATGTTTGAAACTCAGGTTCGATTCCCGTCTCTGTGTGCATGAAGTTTGCATGTTCTCCCCGTGCTTGGTGGGTTTCCTCCGGGTACTACGGTTTCCTCCCACAGTCCAAAGACATGTAGGTTAGGCTAATTGGCATTTCCAAATTGCCCCGTAGCGTGTGAATGAGCGTGTGAGTGTGTGTATGTATGTGTGTGCCTTGCGATGGATTGGCACCCAGGGTGTACCCGCCTTGTGTCCTAAGCCTTCTGGGATAGGCTCCAGGCCCCCCGTGACCCTGAATACAGGATAAAGCGGTATAGACAATGAGTGAGTGAGTGAGTTTGGAACTCAAAAAATATGTTTTTGGAACTTACATACAGATAGATGGTATACTGTATTGCAGTATCTGTAAAATGTATAGATCCTGCAATACAGAAGATATAAAATTTTGTTACACAAACAATTTTATATCTTCTTTATTGCAATATCTGTATTTTTTTACAGACACTGCAGTACAGTATACCATCCACCTTAGTACAGTGTAAGTATTGTTGCCGGTCTTATAGTCCTCAAGCCCAGAAAAAATGAGGAGGCTCGTGAAGAAAGGCCATCCAAAATGTAACATGTGCCAAATCAAATATGCAGATCAAAACAGCAAAAATTGGAAAACAACAACTTGAAAAGAACCATACAGAAAATCTCAGACAGTACAACTCAATTACACCACAAATGCCTGATGCAATTTTAGTATTAAATGAAACCAGTGGTGTGTAACATTATAAAAAGATGTTGCAGCTTGTACCGCTTAATCTTAAGAGAGCTTAAATCAGTATTCTTTTTGCTTGATGGTGTTCAAATTGTCCACCCCAATATATATGCAGAAATTTCACAAAAATGATTATAGAAATAAAATTGTCCTTGGAACAAGAGACATGTTTGCATGTTAACTAAGTGTCCATATGTGAGAAAATGAGAAATTCTTATTCATTTGTATTCTCTGCGTGTAGTCTCCAGTGAGCACACACAGACTTGAGGCATATTAACCACATATACAAAAGTAGCCTCTGCTAATTTCATGCAATTTCAAGTGTGTGTGTCCAACAGCAAAGTGGGACAAATTCACTGATGACTCACACTAGCATACTTGTGTTGAGATAGAATGCAAAGAGCATATGCTCATTGACTCTGCACTTATTTAGAGCCCTTTAAACTGCTTTTTACTGTGTAAGGACCAGAGCGTTCTCTGCTTGGTCCATCACCTTGGGTACATCTAATAATATACACTGTGTTCAAACACTTCACAAACATTTCTAACTGTATCTCTCGATGTATCTCTGTTTCATGGCTGTACTAATCAGTAACACACGATGAGATAAATTTGGCTTGGTACCTGAGTTCTAATGTCATAAAGAAACAATAAGCCCTGATTTGAGGTAATTGGATTGGGAAATGAAGCTGTGGAGAGAAGTGAAGTTCTGCATGGCACCTGTTTGATAAGAGGAGTGTGATACTGTGAAGTGAGGAAAGGAAGTATAATAGAAGCAGGTGATGCAGTGGCTGTCACGAGCTGCTCACATCTGTATTAAGAGCAGAGCAAGAGATCAGTTGCATCACATCACTCTGCTATAGAGTCACTGATCACGAAAGCAGTGATGTCTGTGTGGCAGTCCATGGCAAGCTTATCCTTTTTCAGCACTTGCACCTCATTTCTGATTCACACTTCATTTCACTACCCACCCACATGCAAATACACACACACACACACACACACACACACACACACACACACACATAAAAACATTCTATCACTGACACGTATCACTGCTACTTATAAATCCGATTGAAAACTAGAAATAGTTATATTAGATATATCCTAATCCTCTTGAGACTTAAATGTCGGCATATGAGGACATTTTCTCCCAACTATACGACCGATATCATTGTAAAATCGTCAATGAGGACAGATGGGTATAATTCTTTTGCCAAACTTTTTCCTGCTTTAAGACATTGATTGAGGTCATAGTTATCAGGTGTTTATAAAGAGGAACAGTGAGGAGAAATTTCAATGTACACATCAGTAGAGTCTGGGTCTCAGGAGGGTAAGATTTATTCTGAACCTACCTCATGCCATTTTATCACAGCTCAAATAGCATACAATCTCTCTCTCTCACACACACTCTCTCTCTTACACACACACACACACACACATCCAGTAACATCATGCTCTGTTGCCAGGTTTTGTTTCAAGTTTTCTTCCCACTTCTGATAACTGTGACATGCTTTACTAAGCCGGAGCTCTGCTGCAGCAACCCAGGACTGCCTTAATGTGTGTTTATGAATCCCAGTCTATCCTGAACAAACATGCTACAGGTTTCAGAACATATCTGAGGCATTTCATGCTCATTTAATTTTCATTAGAACAGCGCCATGTAGCATAGCATAGAAATTTGGCATTATCCACACATCCACCATGATCTTTACAAAGATGGTTTGGACGCTAATGTTAAAATGCAGTTTTGGAAATACAGTGAAACCTCAGATTGCAAGTAACACGGTTTGCGAGTGCTCCGTAAGACGAGCAAAGATTTTTAATAAATTTTGACTTGGAAAACGAACAAGTCTTGGTTTACGAGTACCGAGTATTATGTATCACGCATGCGCTTCTTGTTTT
>JAOVVA010000041.1:12568660-12580449 GCA_028565275.1 Leiocassis micropogon
GAGAGTAGAGACATGACGGGCTTACGCTTGTCAGATACTACGTGATGACGTCACTGACATGCAAATTAGTGTGTGACGTCATCTGGCATCATTTAGCTACTTTTCGGGCAGGTTTTAGCTACTTTTCATTGGAAATAGTTGGCAACACTGTCAACAACTAGCATTTGGTTTAAGGAGAACATATAATACCATTAAAGCAGGTAAAACAGGTACTGTGTTACTGTCTGTTTCACATGTTCTCTCGAGTCCATGTGCGTTTCCTCTAGGTTTGATGCTTCCTTAGATCTAAAGGAATGTGTGAAACCACTGTGCCCAGTGTTCCCATGGTGGGCTAAAAATAATAAAATGGTCACAAAATATAAAAAAAATTATAGCAATATAACATCAATATAATTATATTTCTGCCCCATCAATCCAGGCATCTCTTATACAGTCACTACTTTTATAATTGGGCAGTACAACATTAAAAAGATGAATGATTTTATTTCAAGGATGAAATATATGCCCATGTCATGTACATTAAGCATGCTTGTAAATTTATTAATAAATGATGGTTTTACATACTTAAGGCCTAAATGTTGTCCCTCGATTCAAATCAGTTACGGTCTGGTTGTTAGTTCATAACCATTGACCCACTGACTATTTACATATATTTTATATTTTCCTTTTTTTAGAGCCAAAATGTTAATGTTATCAGGTTACTTAACGATTATTTTTTTAAATAGTTACCCATTCCAGGCATGTCTCTTTCAGGACCCAACAGAGGTTTGTCATGCTGGTTGGACACTTTTCCATCCATTTTAAATTGACTGCCTGTGCAGCTCAATTTGGTTAGGAAAGCTCAAGTAGGACTGAACACACCGTTCCATTACAGACAGTACTACCTCCTTCCTCTCCAAATATTTCTTTCACAGTCTGGGGTCACAGAGATCCAAGCATACTTGAAAAATAGCATAAAAAAGGGTGTCACTAAAATTTCAATGGATATGTTATGTTTATGTCATTTGTTCAGATTGCCAGAGAGTGAACAGAGGAGGAGAGATACAAACACTGCCAAATTACAGTATACTTTCCAAGGGCATAGGACAAATTTTGACAAACATGGAAATGGGGAACCCACATGAAATAATAACCACTCTCTAATTCACCATTACATCAACAGTGATGATAGGACACCAATTTAATGGTTCTTTCATTACATTTGCATCAATGTCTACTGAAGCACATTATTCTTTGAGGAAAGCACAGATGTAACATGCTTTCATGCCTTTCAATGGAATTCTTTCAGTCAGCATTCAGATGGTTTAGACAAATGTAGTTTCATCAGAACAGAGCTTTCTTTTAACTAATACTGTTTGTTATTAAGTGCTGGTGCGCCAAAACACATTAACAATATACATAGACCAAAAGTTTTGCATAAAACGTAATTATTAATGATCCATACCCCTAACAAACCTGCCAAGATCCTTTTATCAGGTGATATACTATGCTGGTCTATGCGATGCCCTATAGAATTAGCTGAGAGTCCGATACAGGACCAGCTTTACCTTTTTGGTTGAATAGGATCATCAATCAAACTCTGAAATGTTTTCTATAATAGCCCCTTAAATTGGAAGCTTTAGAAGATGAGACTCGCTATCAACTTATCTCGTTTAAAAATTCGGTTGAAAAAGTAGATGGCAGATTAAGAAAATATCAATTTAAGGTGCATTAGTGGAATGTTGCTCCACTACAAATCATCCTACTTTAGCTACTCTATATTAACTTTTTAACACATAATTCTGAAAGTGAGTTAAAGATGGACACATTCGCTATAGCTTTATACACCAATCAGTCATTAAGACATTAACAATGATTATTAATTATATACCAGAAAACTGGGGACAGGATCATGGGCACTCAAGGCTCAGGGATGCCTATATGGGGATCAAAAACCATCCCTTCTGGTCTGATTCACAGAAGAGCCAATGCAGCAAGAAATAAAAAAAAAAGTAATTCCTCGGCAGAATAAAAAGGCACCAAAACACCCAGAGCACCACAGCTTGTCGGGCATGGGGCCCAGCAGGTGAAGAAATGAAGACTGCCAGTCCAGCCTCCAAACTCCCCAGATCCCAATCCAATCAAGCACCTGTGGGATGCACCAAACAAACAAGTCCGATACAAGCAAAATTACCCGATACAAAAGACCCTCTACAGGTTATCTTTTTAGATATCATAGGAAGAGACTCAGTACTGACTTCTCTCTTGCAAAAAATGTCAAAGTTTTTGCTAAACTCCCTCTAGATGAGCAGTCATAGTGACTTTGTATGAGATATGGCAAGGCTGTGCACAGGAACCATAGTGCAGAAGCCCTTTTATAACGGCAATAACCTAATGTTTCATAATTAAACTAAACACAACACAGTGAAGTCTACAGAGGCATGAACACTAACACCTGCTTTTAGAGGCAAATGGTATATTTGAATAACCCACCATCTGCTATGTCTCCAGTCCGTTCACACTAGCTAATTAATGACCATTTAGACACAGCAACATCATTATTTTCTTCTGCTTCAGCTACTGTTACCTCTCTCTTCCTTGGAAGATGACGATGCAGAAATCTTGTGAGTTCAATTTTATAACAAAGACGATAAACATATCAGTCACAAATTAAGTAAAGTAAAACAGATTGTTAGTTAGCGGATGCATATTTGATTTACCACTAACAATTTATTGATTTGTTTATTCCTTTAGGAACCCTGTTAACCCCATGAGCATGATGGATCCAGAATGTATCCAGAGGACACACTAGTCAAAAGGCACTATGAATGAATGAATGAATGAATGAATAATCGTACATCTTGGATGGGACAGTCCACAGCAGATTATCATTTACACCTTTATAGCATTTTTAGCATTGTAATTCATGGCATTTAGCGTTAGCATGTAAACATATAAGCTTGGGTAAACATTATGTAAATGTAGCTCTATTAATAACGCTACGAATGCCTATGCTTTAGTCATGAAAGGAAGGATGAGCTATTACATACTGAGGTACTGCACACTTGAGCGGTAATGTGTGGTCAAGTCTGAAATTAAAATGTGCTTGGAGCTAATGAAGAGCTCTCCAGACAGCAGCTGTATTTTATTGCCCTCCCTCAGCTCCAACTATCTGCTATGTCTAATACATCTTCAGAGCAACCATTGTACAACTATAAATCAATTAGCAACCTTTAACATTAATTATAGTTCATATAGGAAAAGATGTGTGTGAATCCTGTAGCTGTTTAATAATGCCCTGAGCAATCTAACAATCTAAACAAACTCTCACTATGAAGCATATTTAAATGGTCTGCGAATGCAGTTTCTTAATACAGCATATGTAGAGTGGGTTATTTTCATCAACAAAAACTGTCACATTTCTCAGTTTCTAGGAAAAGAACAGGAATCTTGTTTACTAGAAACTTACTTGTAATTGAAGTCAAGAAGCATTTGTTGGATGCCAGCAAGAAACATTTAATATGATATCATGATTTCTAAAACTAAACATTACAATCAGTGATACAATAAAATGATTGCAGTTAATTAAGCTTTCACAACAAAATTGTTGTTTTCGTACATATTTCATACACGTCAAAACAAGCAAACTGATGAACCATACCCGCGTTTGTGTGTATTTGTAATGCGTAAACACAAAAATGATTGCAACACACACATGCTATAGATGTGGTAGATAATGATTAGGTCAAAAAGTGTCTGATATGAAAACACTAATATGCAACAAAAAATTGCACTATTGTACAATGCATTAGTGTATTTGCTTCCTTTGTTGTGAATCCAAATGTAAAAAAAAAAAAGACACAATTATACAATTATACTGCAATTCAGACTCCTCTCATTATGAGTTATACGTCATACAGAAACCAAATACCACATTTCCGTTCAAATTATGTAATGTAGCAAAGTGAAGAGCAAAAATAGTATAAATGCCACAGCTCAGGCTTCTTCACATAAGAGCCCTGTCCACTCTATAAGTAAATAAGTGCAGATTCAACTGTAAAGTAATTTCATATAGAATCTTTCTTGCTTCCTCCCCTTTTTATTTCCTGCACAGACACCAGGACTACACAGATGGCCTTGTGTCACCCGTCAACAACAAAATCAATCAGAATAATGTGACATTACTCACATACAAACACACACATCCAATCCATTGCTGCAGTGAACCATCTGTGAGCCAGAGTCTAATTTATGTATTCGGAGATACACATCTCTCTCTCTCTCAGACATACACACACACACAGACATACACATGCACACACAGAGTGTTCTTTCTCCACCTTACTGAGCCGTAAATGGGCTGGGAGGAAGAGCTGAGTCCTCTATCTTCATCTGAACAAAATTCTCAGTCCATTGACCAGCATTTCTCTCTCTCCCTCTATCTCCCTAGATGGAAGAAGACACAGTGATGAATAACCAGTATGTCTATCCTCTCTTCTGAAGCCATTTGGAGCTAGAAAAATAAAGGTTGTGAGACAAGAACATAACTCAGAGCACACGTGTACTGGAGCAGAGATCTCCATGACCCTGACCTCACAATGAAAGTAAGCTTAAAACTCATAAGGGCTCTACAGAATACCAATCAAAACACAATTCAATACTTTCAGATCATTACAGACATCCAGACAAGACAAAGTGAATAGATTTCTTTAAATGAAAAAAAAAAGAAAAATCATTCTACATCATAAAAACAGATAGAAACAACAAGGCCAATAAAAATTTTTTTTTAATTTAGTCCACCTAAAAAAGAATTATAATCTCTTGAGTGAAAGATATGGCATCCAACATGCATGAATAATTATAATCAAGATTAACTGTGTATGCCATACCATAGGTTCTTTAATAGCCCAAATGTTCTGGCCAGGAGTAATGGAGAAATTATACTAATGGCTTGCTGTTCTACTTAAGTCAGATAAAACTTACCTAGAACATCAGTATAATTTATTACACAGATTAAACATTACAGTAATACATTTTATACCATATTTGCAGTATCATGTCTGATGTAAGGGAGTTACCGTGTGTACGGGGTGGTATATAACTATGACCAAATAATCAAGTAAAACTAAATAAATGTTTTTAGCCCAAAGTCTACAGAATGATCTCATGTCAGAGTTTATTGGTTCTTGCTGAGGGGTGTACCCACTGCCTGCCTATAGATCTACATAGATCTCAAACTCTCAAATCACAAACATATTGTCTTACATGAAAGAGCTGTCTTGTCATGCGCATGTTTTTGCTTCTTAAATTTATTGGGAATACACTTGCTCATCAATGCCTTTACTAATCAGCCAATCACATGGCAACAGCACAATGCATAAAAGCACGCACATCCAAGTCAAGAGCTTGTATGGTTTCAGAAAAGCATCCCAGAAACTAGAATCCATCAAACCTTGAGGTGGATGGACTACAACAGCACTTCAGAAAACCATATCAGGTTCCACTCATATCAGCTAAGAACGGGAATCTGAGTACATCATGTTCAGAGACTCACAGAAACTGAACAATTAAATTCTGGAAAAAGACCAGCCCATTTATATATACTGTAGTATTAGATAAAAATATGGACACACGTGTGGATTTATTTTCCACATTCTAGAACAATACTAGATTTTTTCAGAACTATGAAATAACACATATGGCATTAGATAATTATGTACCAACAACAGTCAGATGTTATTTTAAGACACGAAGGTCGGCTGTTCTGGAATAGTTCTTGCAAGAACAGTATTGTTAAGTGCATTTGCAAAACCTATTAAACACTGTGATGAAACTGACTTTTATGAAGACCATCCAAGAAAAAGCATGGCCAAAACCTACCTCTGGAGGGGAAGTTCATTTAGAGTTACCAGTCTCAAAAATCACCAATTTACAGGCTCTCAGTTTAGAGCCGTTATGAAGCTTTTACAGAGCGCGAGTAGCAGATACTTCCATGTAATCAGTAATGCTGCCATTAAGACACTTAATATGTTTAATATGTTTCTGGAGAATATTAAATACAAATTAAATATGCTTAAGCTCTGTTACTGGCATTTCAGGTACCAGAGCATTATTAGAGTATAGGTCACTTAACTTCTTTACCACATTCTGTGAAATAGGACATTATGTGATTTGGGTGATGTGTGAACACTGTTTTATATACTTAACAAAGCTATGTGGGATACTGTAGCGTAACTATCTGTTTCACTCTCACATCAGTGCTTCTATTTCTCTAGCACTGGTTTGGGGCAATAGGGAGCCATGATGATGACAGTAAATTTTACACAACTCCAAAAATGTTAACACTCCAAAGAAGGCAAACTTTGTGTACAAGTGACATAAGATACACACACACACTGTGTGGGAAGCTGTTGAATTTGTTACAGCAGTGTATGTCTGCTATGTCTTGTTTTCCATTGAGATTTCTGATATGCCATAACCTTAGGGGTACACAGATGTGCATGCAGTCAAACAATGCATGAATTCCTGTTATACGGCACATATGTTCTCCCTTGACACGGTGCTCTCATCAACTACTTAAGTAAAAATAAAATTGGTAGAGGAGGCTGTTGTTGCATTGTAAATTAACGTTTTTGTATTGTTTATAGTGTGTATTTTTTAAACAAGATTCAATCATTTTAGAGCTGAGATTTGGGTTGAAGTTGTAGTACATAAGCGATAGCACTCTGGCATTGTCAGGTATAGCACGTAGTTACAACTGCATGAGACTACATCCCTAGTGGGGCGAGTTTAATTGTCACACTGACTGACTGAGGAGATCAGCTGAGTTTCAGCCCAGCAGCAGTACCCCACACATACTGAAACACAAAATGGGAAGTAAACTACACAGGCAAAAGAAAAGCATAAGAATAAGGAGAATGGAGTAGGATAACATTACCATAACCCCCTGTTATTGCTTACATTCCAACAGAGACCTAGGCATCCACAGGTATAAAAATAGCTGCTAAACTTCCTATTACTCCAGTCCTCAGATACATAAAGCAAAGTCAAATGGAACCGTGAAACCACTGAACACATTGCCACAGTTTATTTCCAAACTTTGTGTTTTTCATATTATATTTTTCTTTCAAACTCCACACCTTTATGGCTGCATGCTTATTTGCAAAATAGCAAGTGTGAACATCTGCCAGCATAAGGGAAAAAAACTAAACAAAACCAGACATATACAATCAAATCAAGCAGAGTTGTGAGTATGACAGTAAAACATAAGTATGACCTATGTTTTCTTCCTTGATGTTTTCATTTACTTCACAGTGATTTAAACAGAGCATGAATGACCAGTTGTCTGAAACATAACGTTATGCTATGGATGCACTTGCTTGAAACAGATCTATGTTCTTCATTGAGTCATCAGTAAGGTAGTACAGAAAAGCCATTGAATTTTTTTTATATATAAATAATTGTAAAACTTAATTTTTACAATAACAATCTTATATAATGATTTAATAATAAGTATTTTCTGTTAATAACAATTGAAAATACCGTATTTACTATATCAAAAGAACTTGAAACTTCCTGGACATTTTCATATTTCTGGACTATCCTGTACAGACTTTAATATGAGCTTTGTTGTGAAATTCAAGATGATCAGTAGTTCTCCATTAAACACGTAATATTGTTAACATTCTTCTGAATGAAAAGAGCCTGAGACAGTGAATTACATTTACAGACAAGTATTACGTTTGTTTTTAAAGATGGCATGATGGTGCCAATTGGCAAAACTAACTCCAAAGAGAAAAGACTTTGGGAAAATTATGTTATATTCCATGTTATTTGCCTTGCAACACACCGAGTTATTTTGGACACTGACCCTTTTTTTCAACTGAAAAATATGATTACCCTGCCAGTATTCAGTATGAATGCACACTTGCTTGTGTGATGTGGCTTAATTATACATTTGGTGTTTGTATAATAATTATAGAAAGCCCATTTTAAAAGGTATTTGAGTAGTAATTTGAGTCGTGATTAAAGCTAGCAGTGGGCCTGATAAGGACCTGAATCATCATTTGCTGATAAACTAACAGGGATTTAACTGTTGCTTGGCTGGGACTGGGACTGTTTAGAAACTGCAGTGTGTACTAACAATAATAAACCACACAATGAAATTAGAATGTTGGCATCGGTGGGTTTTCATAATGGAAGATTTTATTCTTGAACTTTAGTCCAGTTAAAATAAAAACTAGCAGTTCAACTCAGTTTGAACTCAAGCAAACAGATCTTGTGTTCCTGAGCTAGGCTGATCTACAGTTGAGGGCAGTAGGAAGATCAGAAGGCAAAGGTATTTTATATCCTTTTCTTCTGCTTGGTCCATGCATGTTGCAGAAAGCTACATTGGTTTAGCTGTCCTGTGAAGCCCTCAGTGCTTCCCGCTGATAAGAACAGAAAGAGAAAGCATTCAAAGCCACCCACAGTCACCACGAAGACACTAAAGGAGACAAATGCAATTTAATTTAAACTCAAATTAATTTCAATATTTGATGTCCAGCTTTAGACCCAAACTGACAGTTCAAACCTCACACTAACAACAACTAGAATTTTTTATGTTTATTGGTTCTGAGGTGTATAGTGTCTTTTCATTAGAGAGGACAGTCAAGGTACAACAGAAAAAGAGTTTAAATTGTGTGTTTAAGTATTATCTTAGACAAATAGGAAATAAGAAAACAGAAGGACATATGGCAGCTATAGCAGAGAACCCAGTAAATATTAACATTTGTATCAATAAAATACATTTTACTCTATATGCCTAACGAAATTCAAAATAATACCACACTCAAATAGAAAATAAGACCCCATTAAAAACCAATATAAATGTAATTACTTTGAGCATTTATTAGACTCTTGGGGAAATATAGTCCCAATCTAGCATCATTAGAAGGATGAATAACAGATTTCACAGTTGACTCAGACATAAAATTTCTATAATTTCTGAAATAATTGTGTTTGTGGTTTACTATCCAGCAGCATTTTAAAATTATTTTCTCTACAGTAATAAATTGTATATCAATGATGCCCTTAATCAAGTCGTTTGTCGTGATCAAGTGATTTCGCCTCTGGAGCTTTGGAAGGAAACTTCCTTAAACATTAAAGAATGGTAATATGACATTGGTTGTATTTTGAACACATTTATGCAAATTTCTTTGCATGTAAGGCAGGAACACAGCACTAGTAAGACACACATAATCATCATGCTGAAAAGGACAAAGAGGTTGATAGTGGACATTCAGCAACAGCAACAGTTTCACAAACAGCTCATAGTCAATGTAGATAACATGCAAAGACCTAAAATTAAACCTACCCCTCTTGTAGAAAATTACTATCACAAAACAATTTCATAATATGGGTTGTGCTGCCTTTTTCCCTGTTAATTTCATGGCTGCAAGTGCATATGTTTAGATAGAAAGCTGTGTCCCAAACAGCATCCTTCTAAGTAGCATGCCTAAAAATTAAAAAGTGCAGAGATACTATTTAGCACGGTAGTATAAAGTTTGTGAAAAAAAAATGTGGTCCAATATTTAAGACTTGTGAGTGCTCAGTATTACAGATGCATTATGAAAATATTTTTGTGCGTATGTGTAAGTGCGCATCACTGTGTTAGTCACCGTTACTAAGTAGCAGATAATGGAGTGAAACTAAACAAAACAAAAAACATTTTATATTACTCGGACAGTGATTGCATCCAAGCTAAAACAATTATTAAATCACTCACCTGATATAACCAGGCCTGAAATACAAAATTACAGAGAAACTCACAAGCACGTTACTAAACACCATGAGCTCTCTAACTAAACAACTTGTGAACTGAGTGATGATACAAATTCCACAACAAGAATAAATCAACTGATTATCATACACTATCGTAACATCAAAACAAATTAAAGAACAAATAAATGTCTTACATTGTTAACCAAAAAATATAAATAAGTGAACCAGTCCTAAATCTTTTTTTCATTATAGTATAATATATGATATACTGTATGACTCATTCTCCCTTAGAGCTGAAGCATAATGATCGTTGATGTTTCCAAACTTGACAACCACAGTATAACAAAAAAATTGTAGCTACCTGACCATAACCCCATTTGTGCTTTTTGAACATCCTATTTCAAATTTAGTCCCCCGTTACTCTTATAATAACCGCCACTCTTCTAGCAAGGCACTAGATCTTCACTAGATTTTGGAGCGTGACTCTGGGGATTAGTTCCCATTCAATAACAAGAGCATGAGTAAATCCAGGAACTGATGTTGAGCGAGATGGCCTGGGGTGCAGTCGGCACTTCAGTTCATCCCAAAGGTGTTCAGTGAGGTTAAGGACAGGTCTGGACACAACAAGTTTGGGCCCTCTAGATCCAGTCAAGTGAAGACAAAATGGAAGCATACAAAGACATTCACAAAATTATGTGTAACAACAGTTTGGGGAAGACCCACATATGGTACGACAGTCAAACATTTAGAGATGAAATTTATGATTTATGGGTATGAATTTCACACCAGTTCCAATTTGACACGGGATTATCAGGACAACTCACAGCAGCCAGGGAAAACTGCCAATTATGTGTATGTGTAAATAATTCGCTAGTTTCAATAAGCGAAGTATTTACAGTTAAAAATAAATCCTGTTTACCGTAGCTTTAACTAACCCCCACATGAAAAGTTCCTAACACATCTGTAAAATCTGTTTTCGGTTTATAATGTGTTGCCATATTTGGAGCTTTTTCTAAATAAAATTCATTAATTAAATAATAATGCTGAAAAAGATATTGCTAAAGGTTTGAAGGTACAGAAGTAATTAAATAATCTCGGACAAGTTCAATGTTGAAAGGACTTGCCTTTTTTACACATATTTAAGGAAAGACTCTATAATCATTAGTTATCATCATTAAGTCATGCACTAGTTGCTTATCCTTTAAATATTTGTAATAAACTTCACCAAGCAACAATTAAAACTTCACCATGTCATCAGCAGATCATACCAATTAGCACTCTGTTCACACATCACTGCTGTTTTGTTTTAGCATTTCAGATGAGAACGTGACAGTGAAGTAGGTTGTCAGTCATTGTCAAGGATTTCATAGACATCTTCAATACCGTAAATGTGGAGGTCCAACACTGCCCCCTAATGGAACAAGATGTGAGGAGATTTGGACTGATACAAACAGAAAGATCGTCATTATCACGTTTATTATGTTTCAATCTAATATCTCCTCATTGTTTTATACAAAGTGTTAAATCACAGGTGTGCTATAAGGAACTATATAAGATCGAGACAGTTGCATGTGACACACATACACACACAATTCCAGTTGACTTAGATATGAAATTGCTACACTCATTAACATTCTCTCCTTGATATCACAGATAATTCTTAAACAAATAGAATTAAACAGATAATCACTATTGGGAGAGTATCCATGTATGCAACCAGTTAGGAATGCGTGGTCTCTATTAAATGTACAACTTTCAATCACTTTCTTTTGTCTTTAAACTGAAATTAAGTGCTTCACCTGATACTTTCAGCACATATCCAGGTGTTTTATTTGCCAATGTAGCTGGATAGCTCTTTGTCCATGATATGTGCAAAGCGATGGTTAAGGAAGAGTAGCTGTCCATGGGGAAGAAGTCTGTGAAGCATTGCATCCACTCGATCACTTTTTAACACCACCTAAGAATAGAGCATTCGTCCAACAGACAGACAGACTCAATTAACAAATAAATAAATAAAAGTTCATTTGCATATTCACCATAAACAAATT
>JAOVVA010000041.1:12606481-12629383 GCA_028565275.1 Leiocassis micropogon
CAACCAACTCTCTTGCCTTCCCTGTCATAGTCCCAACATTCAAAGTCCCTACTGTCACTCCTAAACTCTTGCCTTTCTTCTTCTCCTTCTGCCTACGAACACGCCTTCCTCCTCTACTTCTTCGACCAACAATAGCCTAATTTCCTCCAGCAACCTGTAGGTCAAAAGCACGGTGGCGGTCGTTGTTAACCTAGGCCACAAACAATCTGGTATGGAAGTTCTTTTAGTGATTCGCATCATTTGATGCCACAACCCTCTGCATTTATCCAGACTTGAGACTGGCACAAGAAGACACTGGATTGTGCCCCCCTGTGGTTGACAATTGATGTGTATATTACCTCAAGTTGCTGGGGCATATCTTCATGATTTTATGTATTTCACTGCTGCAACATGTTGACTAATGAAATAGTTGCAAAAATACCACCTAGGGAGTACATCTTAGGAAACAGGTACTGTAAAGCTGCAAATATTTAAACTAATTACAGGACTACAATTAGAACCATTAAAATGCTGAATATTTTATTAAATCAATCTACAGTCACTGTTCTGAAAATGGGATTACATTTTTTGTTTGTTATTAAACTCTTCTAGACAATATCAGCATGAAAATCACAATATTTGCATGCTTTTCTCAGTGTGATTTTCTGGATAAGTCTTTTTACTTATTATTATTATTATTTTACATTCTCCTCTTCGAGATAATGTCTCATTAACTTAGTGTGCAAATCCATTTAGGTCTTATCCAGCACTCGAACCGCACTGATTATATCAAATACAGAGGAAATGGTTGACTGTATTTCTTTACCAATAGGGACATCTGCCTAGTTTGCCTATTACTTTAAAATACTTAATGCCTGTCCAAAAAATAAATGAACCTGCACTTTACCTTTTGAAAAGAAATGATATTAGACGAGTGAAGAAGGGGGGCTACTGTGTAGAACGACTTTCAGACATACACACACACACACTACTGAAATCACTCTTCTAAACAGATTCATCTCCCGCACTGCTACAGCTGTTAAAACTTTTTTTTTCTTCACGGGGGCCGTTGTTGCAGTACAGTTACTAATAAACAGTCACTACACTTGGACTCAAAATAAAATAAAATAAAATGCTCTACGCGCGCGCACACACATGAGTCAGGCCAGCAGATGGCGCAGTAGTTCTGAAAATCTAACGACTTACCAGCGTCATTTGACTGACATGTTCAGCCCTGGTGATGGTTAAATCATTTCTTCTTGTTAGTATTTGCTGTTTATTATTATGAGCAGTTTTTTTTTTATTTTTTTTTTTACAATACTCTAATTTGTAAATTATCTATTTGAGGTAAACCTTATACACTGGTAATTTTATGGTGTTTTCTAACTGGGGATACACTTAACCTTCTTATATATCAATGTTTGTACATTTTAAGCATGTAAAATGTAGAATTAGGAGTTCAAACCCTTTAATACTGGAAAAATACATAATCCATCTGATTGGCTCAGTCAACTGTTTCAGCTCACAGGGGTTGAAAATAATAATTATTAAAGCAGTTGTGAAATGTTAAATAAATGCTAAAACAGCAACCAAGGTCAAGGGAACAAACAACTGAAAAGTAAGTATTTTGTTGATTTTACCCTGTTAAAGTATATTCAGTATTAGTCTTTTAACTTTTCTGTGGTCCCCTCTAAAACATTAGGAGAGCAAGGCCCTTTTTTCCAAATACACCAAAAACATTTAGGTGTGAGATCAAAAGTATTTTAGAATTCTTAACCTGATAGTTACATCTAGTCATGTTAAACTTGAATATGGCCCCTTTTGTGTGAAACCAAAAAATTTTCAATTGATCAAAAAATATTGGAACATGACTGACAGATATATCTGTCCCAGGGGACATTATGATCCAAAATCAAGCATGGTGAAGGTGGAATGTTATGGATTGGTCTGGCACAGCTGCTCCTAGAACTAGCTCACTAATATTTATTGGGGATGGTAGAGCACAAATTAATTCAGAAGTCTACCATAACTTTACAGTATGGTACAATAATTTTTCCTATCAATTTGCATACACTCAAAAAATAGCACTTTGGTTGAACATGATTTAATTGTGGACAGTGGTTCCACATGATTACACCACATTATCCTAACAACACTGAATGATGTTAAACCAACTTGAAATATTTGTGTTCATTTAACATGAACAGCTAACTTTGATTGAACATTATTTACTTATTTCTATTTAACTTGAAATTTTTTTTGTTGAACTTCAACTATTCATGCTATTCAAAATTTATTCCTTGATGTTAATCCTATATGTTTACATCGATTTCAATTAATCCTATTTAGTCATGTTACTACAACTATGTTATACCATAATGAATAGCAGCCCTATTTTCCCATGCTTTAGTGACCCTAAAGATAACTCCAGAGGCAGTAAATATGTAATACATCCTTTTTATTAGGGAACAACTTATAACAGGTGCCATACTTTCATAAAACACTAACAATCTGATTAAATTTACAGAGAAATTTGTCCAATCTAATTAGGAGGAACATCATCATGCAACAAGACAATATTTAGTCATTTAGTCATGTTACTACAACTAGATGTTATACCATAATGAATAGCAGCCCTATTTTCCCATGCTTTAGTGACCCTTAAAGATAACTCCAGAGGCAGTAAATATGTAATACATCCTTTTTTATTAGGGAACAACTTATAACAGGTGCCATACTTTGGTGTATCTTTTTAGAAAAAAAAACTTAGGGCACTAATCATGTAACACATTGGATGGCATGCCAAGCCATCCCAGGGCACAAAGACACACAGATTTACACATCAAAATATACACTATTTGGAACTGCCAGTCAGCCTACAATGAACACCCAACTCCAGAGATACATGGCAACTGTGCTAACCACTAAGGTACTGTGTACTCTGTCACAATTATAATAAAATAATGACTGTGACAGACTTATTTGAACACGCCTTTTTTTATTATTATTTTTATTTAAAATCATAAATCTCCCTCTATAATGTCACTGAAGTGGTAAAATAATAATAAATAATCTGACAGAGTAAAGGGAAACCGTCAACCTGTAATGTCAGAAATAGCGCCCCTAATGGCCACAGGACATGCTCCATTTAAAAACTCATAAACACATTCCTCCCAGGAACTTGTGTTTATTTGTGACATCTCCATGGATGCAGGCCTTTGATGTAGATTTCCTCTGTAACTTCAGAGGAAAACCCCGTAAAACACAACATAATTATGACATTGTTGACTGGGAAACACAGAATAGAATTATAAAAAATTACCTCTATTTTATGTACAACTAGTCATCCAAAAATCAAGTTTAGTAAACTCTGTTTTAGCTTATGTGTTAACAGAATAATTTATATATAAAAAATTTAATTATCAAAACCATATTGAAAATACGGGTATCATTATATCACCCCTGACATACAGATTAATTTATTGACACCAAACACAAATTAAAAAAGTCTATATTGACAAGAAGGTGTCAATAATCTTATAATCTTATAAAAGATCAAGATGACCTTGCAAAAACTAGCATAATTTTATTAAATTATGTAAAATTTGTGTTGCTTATGCAACATCTGCAGAGAACTTTAAAGCTAATTCATAGTAATCATTATAAATTATTGCAGCCTTCAGTACCACATGCACTCTGTTCTCCCTCTTTTCTTTCTCTCGGATGCCTGTAAACTTACAGGAAGTGTAAACACTGATGAAGTGTCAAAGTCCAACCCACCACTTCTCACCTCCATTAAAGGGTGTCTTCATACATAACTTTCTCAAATACCCCTTATAGTACCTCTAGGCCTCTAAAACACCCCCATATAAAGCCCCCCTCTGCTTTTAGACCACCTGCATAGTGGCACTTGAGGAATAGAGCTACATTACATATTCCATGATGGGTTTTATGAGATTTCACTACACATCACACTCTCTGTGCATTGTGTGACTTTCTCACATTGTCCTAGCACACTGTAATACTTTCAGTGAAAGTGTCAGGTACTATTGTAACACAAAGCTGAGAAAGTTGTGTTTTTGTGGTTGGTGCAATAAATTAATTATATACAGTAATCTACACATTTCTAAAATGCTGATTATTTATTCCAAACAATTATAAGACCAAATAATTAATTCTTATAATACAAGGTAAATTATGTTCAATCATGTGTTGAATAACATAAAGAAAAAATAAACTTTGTGTAAAAATACTATTTACAGTAAAGCATATGTTTGTACTTAGCATAGGTTTTGTGTAATATATGTTTGAAATCAAGGAAAGATTTTATGCTCACCCTGTATTATAATCTATATGTAGCCTAATAGTGCATGTCTACAAACAGAATTTTATTGTTTATTTCATGATGTGTAAGTGCAACTACTACCCACTTAATATGTTTAATTCTGATATTTAGTGTCATATTTAAAGTCATTACTTAAAGTGAAAAAAGAATTAAACCTATTAGATGCCAAATTATGTACGTTCTACTAGGCTGTCTTGTTCCACCTACGAAGGCCACACAACAATGGACCTGTAGGGTAATGAAGCATTAGTCACACCTAGAAAACAAGTGTGAGGGAGGTTTTAGAGCATGCAGTCTTCAAGATGCATGAATCATGCTTAGTGCTACAATAGAAACTCTGATTCAACAGTTGGACCACCAAGAAGAACAAGGTGTGGTCATACAGTGTTGGACAGCCTGAATACACACTTGGTTATTTTATACATGATTTTCACTAATCAGTTTCGCCATAAGCAGAAAAACCATGCATAAACATGTTTTTGTGCCTTTATCATCAGTCCCTCAGTCGCCATCAGCTTGTTTTATCCATCTAGAGGGAAAATAGACTTTTCTGCGTGTTTACAGTCTCCAAAACAAATCTTTTTTTTATTTTGTAAAAGGGGGCAAATAGTAAGATTTTTACCTGTTTTCAAAAATTATTGGACAATTACAGTATTCCTGATTTGATGTCTGTATTGAAATTTTAAAATAGCTCAGGGCAGAAACAACCTTCGGATAAATGAATCAATTTGCATATGTTTTCATTTATAGTAGAGGACAGTGCGGGCAAATGTTAAAAACATCATACAATTTCTCTATGCTAACATTGAAATATAAGTGAAAGACACGAAGAAACATCTGAATTAATTTTGTGTTATTTTATAGTAATGATCATATTTGCATGGAATTGCACACTCATCCACTTAAAAAAACTTAATGGTTCTTTAAATAATTGAGTTCATAGCATTCTAAACTCCTTTTGCATATAACTCTTTAATGTTTTTATTTTTCATAATTGAAATCTATTATACTCAGAGGCTAGTTAATTACTGATAACTTGTATTATTTAAAAGGCGCAATATGTGAAATATCATTGCAATAATAAATCAGGGCAAGTGCCATCTGGCTATTTTGTAATAATATTTTGAAATAATCATATACACTTACAGATTACATATATACTTACAGATGTACATATGCTCTTACAGATTACAGATATACAAGTTTCTGCTTTGAACAATGGGAGTTAGAACACAAAAATAAAAGTTTGTCCTTTTGAAAAGGTGTATTACTGACAAAGCAGTCTTTGTTGAAAAAGAAATATATAATGTATCTAATTTGCTTCAACAATAACTATCAACTGATGATCGATTGGATAATTAATGTATATTTTATAATTGCATGATTTCTCCCAGGTCAGTTCTATGCTTAAACTATCACCCAACAACCATTTGTGGCTTGTGGTTTTCCTTGGTTGAGATCAGGTGTGTATTGGAGCCAGACGTGGTTTACCAGGTCATCCACCCAAACCACTCTCAACAGTCAAGGCAAGAGAAAAGGGCCAATGACTCATTATTGTTTCGCCTCAATGACCCTGACACTCTGCAAGAGCGAAAAGAAAGAGCCTCTTCAATGAGATGGCCCATTCATGTTCACTGTAGTTGCTTAGTGCACACATTAATGGACCTGAAAAAGATGGTTTGATGTCTGTTGAATAAGTTTAGGTGAGAATACCGGTCCATTTTCACCTCAGTAATAATGATGATGATGATGATAATCAGACTGTTTATGAACTAGATCACAAAGCAAAAAGAATGATTATACTATTGACCTTGGATAAAGTGTGAAGTGAACGAACTAGCTTGTATTTCTGCTACTGACTCTTATTCCTATCTTCCTCAAGCAGAATAAAAAATAAATAAATAAATAACTTGTTTATTGTTCTTTCTTCCATATGCACATGTGGATTAAGGTACACCTTAGTTTAAGTATCCATATGAACAACTTGTAAAATGACACAAAGGGAAACTTGTACAAAATAGATGGGTATTTGTTATTGGTAGGCAGTGCATTTTAGTGAGTTTCAGATTTTTACAATAGAGATGTGTTGTAGGAGGGACAGCTACTGTTCTCCCATGACTATGAAAAGGCTTCTGAGACCTCAGTTTATTCTTTGTCTGGGTCCAATACACAAATTCAGACTTAGCCTTGATTTTGGGTGGTCAGATCAACTTGACCTGGGTAAATGATTCATTTATTTTATTCACTACTGAGGACATTTCTCTAAGTTAACAAGCTGCCCTAATGAGTATTGCATAATATCTGCAGTGGAATACAGAGAAACAGAACACATTATCAAACAGATCAGACGTGGATAAGCTACTGATCAGTGCAATATGATGCAGAAAATATCTGAAACAAGTCTGTTTCTTATTTAAAGGCCGACAGTAAGCAGTGTTGTCAGTCTGTGAGAATGAACGTGATTGTGTGTTTAATGGGGGTGAAGTGAGAACTAAACGGTAATATGTAAATACCGCCTCTCTCCGCTTGATTCCTGTCTCCCATAACTTTCCGGAAAACTCGTTATGAAGCCTTCACAGGATCGTGCACCAGCGGTAGTGCAGAGGCGCACACAGATGTGCTTTCGGCTGCTGTTTACCTGTTTCATTAAGCGCGTTGGTGTCAGGCGCTGTGCTGTAATTAGAAAACGTTCACGTCAAAGGCAGAGCCGTGTTTGAGTGCGTTTTAGCGAGTCCTTTCGAGCGCTCTCAGCTCACGCCAATGAGCCCGAAGAGTTTGCAGAGCTGGCTATAATCCTCGGTTTAAAGAGACGCACTGTTTGTACTAACGCGGTGTAAGAAAGAGAATCACTTCCTTTAGTGAAACCGGTGCTTTTCATCTACAGCGTTTCATCTCCTAATTGACAAGCAGCAATAAGAATGTCCCTCGGGCTATGCAACGCTCATTTTTGTGTACTTACCCCTACACACACAGGCCCAAATTATTAATATTAATCATTTACTTAGTAGATATTATTTTACTTTATTATACAATTTCCGGGTTTCTCTCTCATTATTAAGAGATCAGATCCCGGATTAGGACTCTCACCGGATTTACCCAAATAACCAGTAGAAACATCAGCGCGGCCGCCGCGAGCAAACTGACGCCCAGGCAAATCTACCGAAAGAGGCCATTGCAAAACTGCAAAAACAAACACCTCGTCTAAAGGTGTCTTCACCTGCTTTAACTCGAGGGAGGAGATCTGCTTAGCGTGCTTACACGAACGAACACGTAGCGATGGCCCAGAACTACCCGCGACTTTCATTTGACACCTTGAGACTGAAACTGAGATAATGCCCTGTCACTGCTCTTTCACGAGTCAAACGCATTTTTAACATTTCTAAAAACAGTATTTGCCTGAAATTCGTTTGTCTGTTAAATTCAAGTTCGCAATATTGAGATACAGGATTGAAACGGAACTGAAATGTGATTAAAAGGTTCTGGTGTGTTTTTTTTTCCCTTGTTGACCTCTGAATGTGAGGGTATTTGTTCCGCTGTATGGCGCATTTGGCGGCGCGCTTTGATTCCCGAGAGCCGAAATAAGATGATTTAAGAACATCAATGGCCTCTCTCAGCTGCACCGGGAGCTTCTGGCTCGCACAGCTATGCAGGAATTTGTACTAAATCTGGACCCCCCGCTCCTCATCTCACGACCCCTTTTCTGTGTTCCCGGGCTACCTCCGGGGGCACGGAGTGGAAAGAGCCATTAGGATATTTGACAATCTCAGCTTGTTACAACTCCATCAGTTAATTGGATCCCTTGTAGCGCCGCTCGTTTGACTCATCTGTTGCTTTGAAAGACAAAAGCGCGAAAGGGGGTCGTTGACACCTCGCACTACTGGGCGTGTATAAATGAGCCGTGGCCTCTCCTGCTTATCATTCCACTCCTCTCCACGGAAGCCTGAGTAAAACAGAGCCACGGAGAACTTGCTGCTTCATCTTTTGGCTCAACTTTGAAAGGAAATCATGCAGATCCCTGCTCGGCCTCACGGACCCTACGGATATTCAGTGCGTCCACAGGTTACTCTCCATCCGGACTATGACAGCAATGCTGCAAAACCCAGCGCGGGGAAATCGTTCACCATCGACGCCCTTCTCGCTAAACCCGACAACACTGAAATCTCCAAGACGAGTCTATTTCAGGGCTCAATGAACCCTGCGCCGACCCCGCAAGGTCTCTTTCTACACGCCGGACAGATGTGTCCTCCACTTCCTCATTACCTGTACAGCCCGGCTATGATGCACACGCAATCCAGCTATCCAGTCTACTGCTGTCCACCCTACGGATACCAGACAACATGTCCAGGAACGGTTTACTCACAAGGTAAGCATGGATTTGTATAATTCTATATCGGTGTTGATCATCTAAGACAAAACTTACCATGGTTATGAGTGACACAGCTAAACAGAAGTGTTTGCCATTCATCAGGTGCCACACTATCAAAAGGCGGAGTTCACTCGCACTACAAGCACAAAGGCGGGAAATCAAAGCGGATGCGCACGAGTTTCACCAACGAGCAGCTGTCCCGCTTGGAGAAAGAGTTTGCGCGCCAGCAGTACATGGTGGGATCAGAGCGCTTCCTGCTCGCATCCGCACTCCAACTCACCGAGGCGCAGGTAAATAATGCGTTAAAAACGTCACAATGTTTTTAGCTCATAACAAAAAAAAAGATACGCTAAATAGATATATCAATATACTAATACGCTCCTCATTTTCCAGGTTAAAGTTTGGTTCCAGAACAGGCGCATCAAGTGGAGAAAGCAGAGTCTTGAGCAACAGCAGGCCAAACTCGCCAAACTAGGACTCGCAGTTCCGCCGAAAAGCCCCGGATCTCAAGGCCGCGAGGATGAGGGAGACGAGGACGAGCACGATTTCACAGAGGACTCTGATGTTGACATCGATGACTCTCTGCACGGCTGAAAAGTGCTACATTGACTTTACCAGCCAACACTGCTTTTTGTACATATTCTAAATGCTACATATTTTGTAGTACCGCCTTTTGTATAAAAAAAGAAAAATACAATATATTTAAGTAATAGATAGTTATATATTTAAGACCTTTCTTTCTATTGCTCTTATCAGAGTACAATTCTTTCTTTTGTACACATTTGTATGGATGAAATAAACGGAATATATATTTGTAAAATGAACCACTAGTAAAAATTTTTGGGTCTTGGGAGTTTTGGGATTTGTGGAGACAATTAAGAAAAGTTATTTTTGGGAAAGCTGAAAATGGTAAAATGTTTTGATAATTATATATACTATAAATATAATATATACTATTATATAATATATACTATTATATAAACTGTAAAAAAGCATTACACAAATGCACAAAAATGATTTTGTGAAAACACAAAACATTGCCTAAAATCTAAAGGATGTAATAAAGAAGCTATAAAAAAAAGTGTAATAGTATATTATGCATTTAAAAAGTCAAATGTTACCCCTTCATAGGGCATTCATTGAAAATGAATACTTGAAAAATGAAATTTAAAATTGCAAGACTTTTTCCAAGACATTTTTCTTTACTTTTGTGATGTTTTTGGAAAAAGTGCACTGTAAACCCTAATGCTCAAAGTAATTAAATATATTGAGTATGTAAATAAATAAACCTTGATGAGTATTTAGAACTTTTTGGTATTTGAGTTTGTAGAAATTACACTTTTCAAGTTAGCTGAGCAAGTTTGATATTTTAAGCCACAAGCTGCAAAACTGTCTCCTTAAAGTTTCACCAACTTAAAATTTTGCCTGCCCATATTTTTTTAATTCAAAATGTTCAAATGGCAAGATGGTCATTATGCTGTAAGTATAATCTACAAATCTGAGGATCCTAAAGTTGATGTTTTCATTATAACACAACATACTATGCCCAGTATTGTGTAGGTTCCCTTGTGCAACCTGGGCAGCTCTGTCATCTGATTGTCGACAGTTTGGTGCTATCCTATATTTAGGATGTTACTGCCATTAATGTTGCATCTCATGCTGCAACTCATGTTGGATTTAATATAAAAGTGAAGTTGGCTGTAGGGCATTCATTAATTTTAAAAAAAACTTCCCATTAAACAAATGGGAAGTATTGCATGTATTGTGTTTTCTTGAAAGTGTTAATATTTTTTTAAATAATTATAAAAATTTGTACTTTTAGATTTAATTTAAAATAAAGAAAATTACTATTCATTTTATTTGCAACAGGGCACTGGTGGCTCAGTGGTAGATGTTTTGTCTGCCATGTGAAAGGCCTGGGTTCGATTCCCAGCCAGTGCCCAAACCCCAGCCACCACGTGCAGTGCCGATCCCAAGCCTGGGTAAAATGGGAGAGTTGTGTTAGGAAGGGCATCCGGCATTAAAACGTGTGCCAAGCTTGTGTGTGCGGATGGGATTGTCCGCTGTGGCAACCCCTTGCCGGGAGCAGCCAAAAGACCAACAACAACTTATTTGATTTGCAACAACTAAAAAAAAAGTTAATTAACTAAAAGATTCATGATAATTGCTATTAAATAGTATGAGTTAGGCTAATCAGTAATCCAAATAAAAAAATTATCAATATGAATGAGTACAACAAACTCAAAAACTGATAGTTCTGTTAACTTGGAAACATCATTACTTAATTACAGTGTGCATATGTATACTTTATATATTCATTTAAACATTAAAATGTGCAAAAACACCAAATAATTATTTTCTACAGATATGGTAAAAATGTGTTTTTTCACCTGTTAAAAGGTTAACTCTTATTATTTACTTGAACCATGAATATGTTTGAACCATTATTACAATGTTTGTTTGTAGCAGGCTTCTTAAAAGGGAAAGAATAACAGGTTTCGTTTTGTATAAATAAATAAATACTCATAGGAACAATTAGGTGGTGATCCTTTACAGTGAAAGCATTAAATATGCAGGTGACTAATAGCAATCTGGTCACAAAAACAGAAAAATGCTTAAAACAACTTTGTGTTATTCCGCATATTTTTACTCAATATCCATCTCTTCTACTGTGGAATATTTGTGTGAGTGTAGATTAAACACTTTTAACACAGCTAAGTGACTGCATAGTAATGCATCCTGAAGCTGGGTTAGTTAGCTAGTTTAAGAAATTAGTTATAGGAACATGACTAGTAGCTTTCTAAGCAGAATTGTCAGACAGCCAGAGGTCTAAGTCAGATCTAAGTCACATCTGTGGGAGCCAGAGAAAAATGCTGCCTCTCTGGCACCAAGCAGATTGATTTATTTTACAGAGAAATAACGTGTCTCCCCTTCAGAGACAGAGCCTTTTAGGCATGGTGCTGTCCTCCTCTTGTGTTTTCTCTGTAGCACACTGAACCACGCTAAAGCCCTTTAGCATGGTGGCTTTGTGCAGCCATAGGTCTGACGATAGTGATTAGTTTGGATTAGTAATCCTTCACTGAGAACACAGCCATTATTAGTTAACACAGTTGACACAATGTTTCTTTTCAGCTCTCGTAATCCAGTTAATCCTTGAGAGAAAGACTACAGATATGCTAAACTATCACAATAATGATGCATTACATACAGAACAATAAAATAAACAAATGTGAGAATAATTTAAACAAACTGATAAGGCTTTTGAGTGTTCTTATTACTTTGCCCCCATAGATGCTTTGAAAAGGTGTTCTTCAAGGGTTCCTGGTACTTTGCTAATAGGTGGGCCAACTAGGACAACTGAAGGTCCCTTACAGACCTTTTTTTTTCAAGAGTGTACAGTTAAGAGGACATGAGCAGAAAGTTGTCCAACCACCTTTAATTGTATCTAACCAACATTTTGAATGTTAGTGAAGTGGGCTACATAATATTACTCCTGTTTGCCTTATCTGTGATTCGTAATTTTTTGTAACTGAACTGCAGTGCTCACCCTACTAAAACTTCACTATGTGGATTTTTATGTATTATAAATGCTAGTTATCAAGCGGGGGCAGGGTACCCAAGGGGTGTGTGAATTTATTTATATTATAATGATGTCATTATTATGTTTGTTGAGTTCTTATAATTAATAACCAATTTGACTTGGACACATGGATTGAGAGGATTTAATCCAAACCTCAATAACTCAAAAACAGGTAGCTTATAAAATGTCATCTTGGGCCTGATGTGTTCTGTGATTTAAAACTTTAAGAATAAAAGTGTTCTTGGGTTATAATAAATAGCAAGTACATATTTGCATAATAAATGTAATATATAACTATTTGATTATATTCCTTGAATAAATCTTTGCTTAGAGAGTTTGTGGAATTTATTTAACAAATAAAGGGGCAATTTGACCCCAAAACCCCAGTCATGTACTATGCCATAAATCATTCATAATTTACGAAGGTTTAATGTGGTATATATATATGCTGTTTTATTTATGTCTGCTGTATGTAATCAAAATTAATAAGTACTTTCAGATATATTTAACTTGCAATACATAACATTGGTTAAATAGATGGTTCATAATCATGTTTCTAAGATCAATTTTCTGTCATCAGTCACAAATAAAAAAACTAATATACTGTAGTCCAGGATGCTTAATCTGCATGTGGAAATGCAGGTAATTAACTTTACCAGAACACTGATCCGTGTTTCCCTGGAACTTACTGGACTGTGGCTACATTTTACATGATTATTGGCTTTGGAGATGAAAAAGCCTATTAGGGAGAACTGTCAGGAAAAGCCTCCTGTGTTTTATTAAGCTCCTCTTTCAGCAGGTACTTGTAACAGCTCTATAAGACATGCACAGAGGGAAGAGCGAGGGAATAGAAAAGTATATGAGGACTATGCTTACTAATGCTTACTAAATATTAATATGCCCCTTATATTCTACTGAATGTTTATTGTGACCTTTTAAGTTAAATTTTTCTAAAAGTCTTGGAGTGTGTGTGTGTGTGTGTGTGTGTGTGTGTGTGTAAAACTATGTATAAACAAAGCATCTGTGGTGTGATCTAGTGTAATCCACAGTAGACTGATATATTCGGAGTGGGGTGGGGGGAGTGTAGCTTGAAAAAAGCCACAGGAACAACAAGAAAGGGGAGTGGAGCTCACCAGTCCAATTAGTCTTGTTCCTCTCTACTCCCCCCAACGTGTTTCAGTTTGTACCCCCTACAGTCAGCATTAGCATTATGGCTCTTCACTTTACCACTGCATCATATTCTAATGTGACACATTCACAGATAAAGCTGATCTTTGCTTTCTTTAACACTCTGGAAAATGCAGTGAAACTTACAGATGGGGTGCAAAGATTTATCACAGCTTCTCTCTCTCTCTCTATCTCTCATACACACACACACACACACACACACACAAATACACACATATACACACAATATTTATAGAGAGATGAAAAGTGAAACTGAACACAATAAATATTCGCTAGAATATGAAGAGCATATTAATATTTTATTAATATTTACCTCTCATAAGCTACATATAGGCTTTTTCATCTCCAAGGACAATAATTATACAAAATGTAGCCCACAGACCAGTAACATCCTTGTTAGTGCAGCTACACCAAAATCATCACTTCACTTCATATCAAGTTATTTGAAATACACAAGCACAACATACAGTATATGACTCCACAAGTGTGTTTTTTACTATATTGACTCATTTTTTGTAAGGAACAGAAAGCAAAACATATACTATAGACTGGTTTATCCAAATTCATGCACTACTGGGGGTAAAGAACATTCTCAGAACCTTAAATGTATGTTGTGTATAAAAAAAACTGTAGCTGATTGTAAAAGTCTGGTGTTTGCATTTTATTTGTAGAGCACTGCCCTGCCACTCAATCTGGCGGTCATTAGCATTCATTACTAACGTTTGAAGTAGACGAGGACCATTGTGTCTTTGTGAAGGGTTTCGTATGGGACACACAATGACTTCTAACGCGCGCTGAGGCGCCTGAAAAGAGCACAAGAAGAGGCCTGCTCTAAACGAGCACTTTATGTTAATGCCACATCCCGCGTAAGTTCTCAATGAAGCCTTTTTTCACTCTCAGGAAATTGAGTCGTTCCTGTTTTCTCAAGTGCTCTTGGCAGAGAGAGAGACAAAGAGAGAGATTCCAGTGCAGTTAAAATATGAACTTATAGCCGCGATACGAAACAATATAAGGTTAAAACGGTTAATATCCACTGCACAATACTTCCTGTGTGTGTGTGTGTGTGTGTTTCTTCCACACTCGCAGGTGGAAAGCTGCTTCGTTTGACACACAGGTGTCAGTACTAGAGTTGTTAGTGACTTTTCCCAGCTCTTTCAGCGCGAGTGAAAAACAGCAGCTAGCTAAGGAGAAGAGATTAGCTGAACACACAGAGTTAATGTGGAACAATGTGGTCAATTAGTTTATTAATGAATCGAGGTGCGAGCACGTCATCGGACACCTTCTTTTTAACAGGTTCGTCTAACCTACAGCATCCTCCCGCTTTCTGTCTCTTCTCTGTTTGCTGTCATTAACAGCCTCCATTTATTGCTGTGATGCATAATAAATACGTCTAACCAATGAGGTATCAAACTGTCTCCCATCAACTTCCGTGTAAATGTTTCACCATGTTTACTGGGGAAGTGCAAACAGAAATCGCTATTAGCATTGTAGCCTAGTGTAAAACGTGTAAGAGGGTAATATCCAAGCTGCACCAATGTCTAGCATTAATTATAGGGAGTTTTAAAATATTTCCTGATAAAAGTCAAACGTATTCTTGTCCATCTGGAGAGAACCCTTAATATTTTATGCAGAACCCAGATGAACCCGAAAGAAACTTTTAGGAAGTAAAGAATTAAATATCGAGAGAACCATTTTTTTTAATCTCACAGGGTCCTCAGTTTAATTCTGAGGTTTGGTTGAAGTTTGTAGGTTGTGCCACCCAAATCACCCAAATCATGAACAGTAGAGTGATAAGTCAAGACAAGTGTGTGTTTGAGTGTGTAGACCGCGATCCTGTTCAGGATGAAATGAAGATGAATGAAGGATTCCTGCTCTCAGATATGATTAGGTATATGCCACAAATATAAATAAATAAACAAACATTAAAGGGAATCAATCTTTTGGCATCATTGGACAAAATCTGAAAATACGTTCAAAAGGACAACACATTTGTAAAGATATAGCAATTTTAGTCCTCACAAAACTGGCTCAGTAACATCTTTTGTACACATGATAAAACACATTATTTTACTTAGTTCTCCCATAGATTCTCGAGAGTTTTTGCAGAAATTATTCAAACTTTCACATCTAAGACACACTTATGTTTTTAAAATAAGAGACACCAAGTGGAAGCAATAAGTGGGTTTTGGTTATGTACCTAGTCTGTTTATGTCCTGCAATAACACTCAATTGAAAAACTTTTTTTTTCTTTACGTATTGCACTAACGCATAATTTAATATAATAATAAATGACTTTCAAACAGATGTAAACACAATCTTCACTATAGGCACTGTTCTCATTTGCTCTAAAATACACCTTCTTTATATACACCTGGACATTTTCTTCCTTTCATCTGGGTAAAGTGGGTAAAGCTTAGTATTTTTATACTTGCCACAGAGCATGGGATGGTAGTTGCTTAATTATATTTTTTATATAATTTATAATTCATTTAAGTTCACGTTTTGTCTTTATTGGATATTTACAGATACATACACTGCAGCTCAAAAAGTCCTGAACATTTAGTATTTTGTTTTGGTGCACATCACTTAAATAGACATAATCAAAAACTCAGTGTCAATGTCATGAACTGTAACATAATATAAATGCTTTTCTTTTATTGAAACGATCTAGACAGTTTTCCTTTTTTCTCACTGCATCCATCCACAATTTTAGATTCTGCTGTGCAAAAGTCGTCCACATGGAGGCACTAGAGCATTTAACATTTCCATTCAATTTCCATGGTTTCGTATTATTGGTGATCCTGGGCAACTGCATATATAACTGATATAGTTCTCTTAAAATGAAAATGGATTTTCATTTTGTTATTGTATTTTCTTGTGAGACACTGTAATGCATAAAAGGTAGACACAAAAATCTTGCATATACGCAAGGTATATTGTTTTACATTAAAATGTGGTTGTTTCATCCAAGCAACCGTACAAGGACCGGCAGAATGAAATAGCTGAGATTTAAGCTTCTGATTGACTCTCTTGCAGTCCTGAGATTTAAACGCACAACCTTCAAAGTAGCATCAAAAACCTTAAATGCCTTGTTCAGACTGCCAGCCCAAATCCGATTTTGCCATAACCAAATTGGAATCAGTTTGCTCTTATGGAGTCTGGACTGTAAAAAACAACAACAAAAAAACACATTTAATCAGATTTATGCTAATCTGACCTGGACCACACCTACATGTGGTTTTAAATGTGATTCAGATCGGATTCTTAAAAGATGTGGCTAAGTCTGGACGGTTTACCTGATCGATCCGGATTTCAAGCTGTCTACCCGACACAGAAGTCCACACGATCACGTGGTATGGGACATGGCTCAATGGTAAAAAATCGTTATAAATGAGCGAGTAGACGATTGACGAAATTGAGATTAAAATTATATAGCCTATATATATATATTTTTTTATTATATATTTTTACTGAATTATATATATTTAATAATATATATATATTATTAAATATATATAATTCAGTAGAAAGTTAAGTTAGTCTTAATGAGGTTGTGGAATTACCGATAATTATGTAAAAGCCGCGCCATTGATTTTCCGTGCGGGTAGTTTAAAAGTGTTTTAGGAAGAGCTGCTGGCTTTACCAGCCTTACATTTGTAAAAATTGAAAAAATAATAGCATTAAGAGTAATATTAATTTCAGTTTAACACGCACCAGCGAGCAAGAAAAGCTCCATAAAGCACATCCTGAACCCACTGAAAGTATTTTGTCTGTGACTGCATGGTATTAGCAGTAAATGCTAGCTTCTTTCATGGACTCGAATACATTTAATTTACCTAGGCTATGAAAAACATTAGAAATTACTTTAAATAATTTAGGTGCACTCTAGTTAGAAAAGTTGAAAGCTTTATCACTCGAAGGAGGGCACTTCTAGCACACCACATACACTGCCTGGTCAAAAAACAAAAGTCTCTCACACAAAAATTTTGCTTGACCACATGCAGCTTTGATTATGCCATGCAATTTAGTATCCAATTCATGTGTGAAAATTATTTCCCATGATCACAGAACCACTCTTTCATAATTTAAGTCATAGAATATAGCTGTGCCATCAATAAAGAAAAAAATCTATACATGTGATAACCTGGTCATTCAGTACATTCAGGTAGTTAGCTGACTTCATTTTATTGCCTCATAATGTTGCTGAGCCTAGACCTGACCAACTGAAGCAACCCCAGATCATAACACTGCCTCCAGTGGCTTGTACAGTGACCACTATGCATGATAGGTACATCCATTCATGTGCTTCCTGACGCACCCACCACTCTGGAATAGGGTCAGTCTGGACTCATCAGACCACACTTTTTCCATTTCTCCAAAGTCCAATTAAACTTTAATGTACCTAGGGTTAAACATAGCCGTGATTTCTGCCATTATTTTTTATGGTGCAACCACATTTCTTCCAAGTTGATGGTTGAAGTTGATATTTTGCACTATTCTTTCAAGTTTTAATGATGTATTGTATAGTTTTCTTATCCCAATTCCAGTAATTTCAAAACTCCAGATGTTTCCTTTCCTTTATGAAGGCTGATAATTTGTCTGTTCTTAAACAGTGACTTTTTTTTGCCAAGGCTATGTATTTATGTTTAACTGTTAATCACAATACACTGTCTGTAATTCTTTTACAACTGCTTAATGAATTTACATTCAAAGTGTTCCTACCCTTAACAGGGCACTCTTAATTAATAAAGTCTAGTCAATCAAGTTTACAAGTATTTAAGTATTATTTAATAGTTATTCTATATTTTATTACATTTCATATCTGGGGACTGAGATGAAAATTGTGCACAATTTGTATATTAATTTGGATGCAACAATTTCATCATTACCTTACTGTCAGATTAATTTATAGTCAAGCTTTGAAATTATGATGACATTAACATTGGCAATTCCCCCTGAGGCCTCAACAGCTGCTAAACAGCACCAAAATCAGTGATCCATCTAAATATTATGCAATGCATATGAGGTTTTTTTTCTTTTTTGCACACCACATTTTCTGCAAAACAAGCAAAGATTTTTTATTTAAACTTTGGTCTTATCTGACCACAAGGTATGATTTCGATTGTAACTTTAATGATTCTTGGGGATGATTAGCCAGTCAGGTTTTAAGAGTGGTGTTTTCTGGCAAAGTTGTTTCAAAAGTTGGGGAGAGTTAGAAACTAAACAGCCCATAAATTATTTAAACTGTGCGTTTCTGAAACTGCAGCCATTGTGTTGTTATTTGGCTCACATTCATGCAAAGTGAAGGACAAGAAAGATTTTTATCAAGCATGTAGTTCATTAAAGTGCTCATGGAGCCAACAGTGGCAGCTTGTGGTGGAGTTTGAACTCAGAACTTGAACTTCTGTTCAGTAGCCCAGAACCCTATTCTCTGGTGCAGCACTAGAACAGGTTGTGCTTAAGAGTATTATTAACTATACACTGTATATGTTTTCATATTCATTATCTGATGTGCAGATCAGGCTATTGAAATGTATATTCATGTTTGGTGAGAGTCAACCAAGACTGAGACAGTAAATTTTGAAAACATGACTTATATATAGACAGTTTGTTTGCTTTTATTGTAAAAATAGTTTGAATGATATCCTTTGTATGTTTTTGAGGAAATTTATATTCTAATTTGTGAATGTCAGAGGCCAGGTAAGGTACAATAAATCCTCAGACCTCTAGAGGGCAGCAGTGGACAAAAGTAATGCTATTGCACGGTTCATTTGAGGAGAACGTTCACTCAAATTGACTTGCCATGGTACACATGCCACTGCATTAGAGCTCAGTAGTTCTCAGGCTAAGAACTTGTGGAGGTTGTTTTACTGATGCGTTTAAATCTCAGGTAATCATTAAACTACATGGGGTCACAAAGTCAAATGGTTAGTGAGCGCAAGTCTATTAATGTTCCTTGGCAACACATTTTAAAATAAATCAATGGAGCCACAATGGAATCTGTATGCATAAATGACCTAAAATGTAAAAAGCTGAAATCTAAAGTGCGTTCAACATATGGTGTTTTTGAATCAACAGCTGTAATTTATCCCATCCCCTTTTTGCCCAGATGGGTCCAAATATAGTGTGTGTGTGTGTGTGTGTGTGTGTGTGTGTGTGTGTGTTTGTTTAAAATCTCCACATAGCTTCATTTCCTCACGCCTGAGTTTGCTGCAAGGTTAAATCTCTCACCCATCCTCCCATCTCTGCCTGTCCGTCCTTCTTTCTCTCTCTCACACAATCTATCTCTCCTTCTCAGCATGGTAGATTTTAATTCTGTGTTTGTGCAGATGGCTGGTTGCTCCATTAGTATTCATTACAGATTCCATGAGCTCTTAATTACGGAACGAGAGAGAAAAAGTGGCAGACAGAAACATTGGGTGAGACTTGCTCTCTCCATCTCTACCCTACACAGCCCCCACCCTGGAACATATAGATGTGTATGAAATGCTTGTATAAGAGTGAGGCGCGTACCTACACACCAAGCGCGCATGCATGGGGCAGGTGCTATTCTCTCTCTCTCTCTCTCTCTCTCTGGGTACTACAGCTTTATACTGCATTATAGTGACGCAGTGAGAAAATATAGAAATATTTTAAAATTGTTATTTACAGTAAATGTATAGTGCATATTTTGCCTTTTGCAAGCAATTCAAGAGCAGCGCATTAAAAATTATGTACCTAGTCCTCTCTGGTCTTGAGAAGAATAAAAACGGGATTATTAATTTTACCTATATATATATATAATGTTCTATAATATAATATAATTCTAAAATAATAAAATATAAATATATAAATAAAAACATTATATTTATATTATATTTAGCCTATATTTTGTAAAAAAATATATATATATATATAAAAATGAAAGCACAAATGTACATAAATCGGGCAACTCACAGACATCAAACAACAATGTGACGGAATTATTATTATCATTATTATTATTATTATTATTATTACTATTGTTGTTGTTGTTGCTGCTGCTGCTTCTGGTACCACTACTACTAAATAATAATTATAATGATAATCATAATAATACGAACGTAGCCCAAACCTTAGAATTTCTTAGTATTGTTGTTATTAGTTGTAATGTTGCTGCACTTTATTAACCGCATGGTAAAAACACTCTAACATAATATAAAAATAGCCTAATGAAAACGGGGAATTTGTAACCAGTTGGGAACACAATACATTAAATTGGCAATATTTCTTTTGATAATTAGTGATCTAATCTGTTTTTTTTTTTTTTTTTTTTTTTTACAATTATTATAATTACAGACAGTGCTGCAGAATTATAAGACATCAGGATAAAGACACGTCTTCTGTTGTGCAATATCTCTATTGCGGATGCCGAGTGCATGTTCACGGGCTCTTTGCTTTCTAAATAGGCGCTCAACATGTTGTTCTGCCGTCTAATGCTCAGCTCTAATGATTTTCTAATGTGCACTGAAGCTAACGAGCCTATGAAGCGGCTAATCATTACCTTTAAAACCACAAGATGAAATGCACGTTGACCGACCCCTCAGGAAAAGCGAGATGGCCTGGAAATTAATAGCGCAGCAGAAGTTCATGAACTCTGCTCGAAACTAACTAATATGTGCTTTTCATATCTTTCATATCTTAAACCACTGAAACATATTTTGTTTATAAGTATAGACTGTGTTTTTATGTAAGTGCGGCCCAATCTCTGAACTCCGTGGGCCCGTATAGCCCACAGCTTTAATAGCTCATCTGCGTGTGAGCTGAAGAAACAGGTGGGGTCTGACTTTCTCTCAGATCCTTATCGATGTCCAGCTCTGGAAACTGAGTTAATACGTTACTGTATATAAGACAGGTCATGACTTTTCATTAAAAAGCCCTGAAAAAAAGCAGATACGGTAGAGCGAGAACACTTTAAATTGCAATGATGACTTTAAACTGTGAGGACTATACTGCAATTTAAAATATTGTTTATCTGCTTCACACGATTTTACTTTCTAAATAATTATTTGTTGTTGTAATCGAATATTAAACTTTATAGAGATCTTTATAGACAACAGTTGCATGTTATTTTGTGTGTTCCATGCTTTTTCCAAATTTCACCATAACCAAAGAAATAAATTTCTTCAGCTGATAGAGTTTTTGGAACTGCACATAGCAGTGTCTAGCCTAAAAAAATAAATGGAAAAAAACAAGAAGAGAAAATAGTTTATGTTTTTGTTTGAGCCCAGAATTATTATTATTATTATTATTATTATTATTATTATTATTATTATGATGATGATGATGAGACTAAAAATAGACAACCACGGGAAAGAGGTGTGAACTGAAACTATAAGAAGTAGTTTTTATTCGTTTTAATGAAATAATTAGATGTAAAAGGGTTTGATTACCCACCGCGAATAAACTAACCTGTTGGAGGCAGTAAATGAATGATCCAACTAATAGTACATTATTTGGCCCAAATGAATGTAAAGCCCGCCCACCAATAAGCGCCGAGCGCCCGCAGCATCTGTCCAATCAGAGCGAGCAAACCGTGACACTGCGTTTCGCCCCTGCACTCCAAATCCATGAAGCTGCAGCGTCTCTCTTCATTCCTTCTTCCTTAATGCACAGACAGCCGGATACATGGATGTACGCTGAACCATTGTTTCATTTACTGCAGTTGTTATCAGTCCATACTATTTTTTTCTGCAGCTTTTCTTTAACAATGACCCTGTGAGAAGGAGTTGCCTTCTGACAGAGGTGACACCAAAGGTCTCGAGGAGGAAGTAAAGACGTGCTCCAGCTGCTGGACTTTGGCGGAACGGACATGTTCTCATCAGCAGGGAAGCGCGGTTTCACTATTGAGTCCTTGGTGGCGAAGGAGAGTCCATTAACGGGAGAAGACCCTATCCGCCCTACCGCGCTGAGCTACACAGCCCCCTCAGACACTTTTCTGAACGCTTTTCCTAGCCCAGCAAGTCGGGCACTTTATCCCAACCCCGAGCTGGTTTTCCCGGAGTCCGTGCAGCATGCGCCCATCGGCGTGCACCCGCACCAGCTCGGCGGCGCGCACCTCCAGCACCCGCACTTTTTCAGCACGCAACACCGCGAGCCTCTCAATTTCTACCCATGGGTCTTGCGAAACCGATTTTTTGGGCACCGGTTTCAAGGTAAATTCGTGGATCAAGATAACATGTTGCATCAGGTTCACCAAAATTACACGTGCACATAGGCTCATTTATTATATAATCAGATTTGTTTTAAGAGGGCACTGCAGTGAGTTAGGCTGCGTCATAACTGAATATTCTGACCTTAAATAAGCAGATATGTCAACAAAGACAACAACAATAACAACAACAACAACAATAATAATAATAATAATAATAATAATAATAATCATGTTATTATTGTCGTTGCTGAAGTGTGAATTCATACTTAAAG
>JAOVVA010000041.1:12630005-12682673 GCA_028565275.1 Leiocassis micropogon
CGTCATAACTGAATATTCTGACCTTAAATAAGCAGATATGTCAACAAAGACAACAACAATAACAACAACAACAACAACAATAATAATAATAATAATAATAATAATAATAATAATAATAATAATCATGTTATTATTGTCGTTGCTGAAGTGTGAATTCATACTTAAAGTCGTGGTTAGATAAAGTTCGTATATATGTGTCTGAAGGCCTATGCGCTACGAGACAATAATGTCTGAAATATTCTTCTGAGCATGAGTGAAACTTTGACCACATGAAACTGTCAAAGACTACTAGTAACCTGACTTATCGGCTCATTCCAGAACACTGCGCCAAACACACAAAATATTTTCCCCGAAAATAGGACTAAATGACAGACCACAGACCAAAAACAACTTTACCATATGTATTATATCGAAATGTATAGAATTTGGCATAAACAACGTAAGTTCAAGACGAATGCCAGGAGTCTAATTCAAGTTCACATTACATTATTACATTTACATCATACATATTACATCAATTACATTATATTAACTATAACTATATTTAACTATATTAACTCCATAAGCATAAATTGTTGTTGAACTCAGAAATAATTATTCATATAGCATTTTATTTCTCAGTGGTAATGTCGAATATAGCACTGCTGAATTTATCCGTCATTTACCAGAATTTGATCAGTCCATTTCAATTAAATGCGATTTCAATTAATTTTATATACAGTGTGTTAATTTGGTTCACAGAACAAAATTAGGACAGACACATACTGCAGATCAGGCTAATAAACAAGGTAATGAACCTAATTATCAGTTTGTTGTGACGATCCCTGAACAAAAACAAAAACAATCTACCGGGAAAAAGAAGAACGAGTGTAACCTAATATAATGATGAAAAATTACAATTATTCCGCTTATATCTTTTTTGACTTTTGGATTAATTGGAATAACAACAACAACAACAACAATAATAATAATAATAATAATAATAATAATAATAATAATAATAATAATGAAGATGAAGAATAATGATGATGATGGCCTGTCTAATATAGATAATAAAAATAAGAAGAAGACATGGCATTACTATGTTATTGTTATTACTTTGTATATATACAGCTAGTCAGTTAGGGCTAAATTATTATTATTTATTTGCGTGAAACCCCTAAAACTAACTGTGGAGTTTGTTGTAGTCACTTCTATGATAATAAAGCACATAGTAACCTCACACACAGACATACAGTAGGCTGTATACTGTACATATTTTAGGTGATACTGAGTTTACTGTTGTTACATGTTGAACCTAAAAGGTGTTCACACACAAACACACATAAAGTGTCTGTATGGGATAACGAATGTTCATCATATGTTAAATAGTCGCACACATTTGACTGCGCATTTTCGTCTGAACTTCACAAGGTATCTTTTCTCGTCCACGTTTGTGATTCCTTCTTTCTTATATTCTACTTTATTATAAGGGAACGACGTCTCACATGACTCGTTGTTGCTTCACGGGCCTTTCGCGCGGAAGCCCAAGCGGATCCGGACAGCCTTTTCCCCCTCCCAGCTCCTGCGCCTCGAGCGGGCCTTCGACAAAAACCACTATGTTGTGGGAGCAGAACGCAAACAGCTCGCTAACAGTCTCAGCCTGTCCGAGACACAGGTAAATACTAAACCTAAGCTCTCATCTCAGTTACATATTATTACAAATAGAAAGTGTCGGAAAAATGAGACAGAACACTTCAACGTGGAAGGAAAACTTAACAGTGATCAACACGCACGCGGAAAAGCTTTTCTTAAGAAAAAATAAGCAATATTATAAAATGCATTATTATTATTATTATTATTATTATTATTATTATTATTATTATACGACACAGTATACGCATTATATATATTTAGTTCACCAAAAAATGTTCAGCAACAGCACGAAAATAAATAAATAGCCTAAATAGCACCAGCCTGTAACACTGCTGAAAAAGAAATAAATAAAATGCAATAATTCACCGAAGGCATTTGTAAGAAATGCGTTTTTTCCCCATAATATAATTTGTCGAAATTACCAAATGTCAGTACTCTTTTTTTACTGACGTGTAACTGCGTGAAATTGAAGACAGAATACAGCGGGTTTTATAACGTGGGGACAGCGGTCAAATGTTAAATAGTGGCGGAATATTATTTGACAATAAGCTAAAAACTGAAATCAATGTCCCTAAAATAGAAATATTGCATTGCGCATTGCTTAATCGTAGATATTGGTTAATAAAATGTTACCCATATCAGATTCCGAATCAGAAGATACAATAATAGAAATAATAATAAAAAATATATATATGAAGACTTTTGTAACTAAACTGTTTAGGTTATTATGGTAAGTCATTTCGACAGACAGCTGATGTGTGAGCTAAACAGGGGGGAAAAATCTTTTTTTTAATAAACAAAGAAAAAAATGCCTCATGTTGCTTTAAAATGTCCTCTCTTAACATCTGATATAATTATTATTATTATTATTATTAAAAATATTGTTTTTTTTTCTATAGCTATTTTTAAAATAAATGTTACGAACGAAAAGCAGAATTGAATTGGGCTGTGAAATTGTGCTATTATGGATTATTATAGGCTATTACAGTACTTAAATGTCACATCATGATCAGTTTGCCAGATTGTCTATGTTCTTTTAACTACTTAAATTCTAATTTTAAGCATCCAATTACAAAACTTTGTACTAATACAATACTAATTGTGCTAATATATAGTGAGCAATCCTCACTCAGAGTATGTATAAATGTAAATGTAATTATATTATGGTTTTTTTTTTGTACTCACACTCTGTCCTGTGCTTCAATCTCCACAAGGTGAAGGTGTGGTTCCAGAATCGCAGGACCAAGTACAAACGTCAGAAACTGGAGGAAGAGGGACCAGAGAGTACACAGAAGAAAAAGGGTAATCACCACATCAACCGGTGGAGAATTGCTACTAAGCAGGGTGGATCTGAGGATATAGATGTCACATCTGATGCCTAGAACCCGTTTGTATATCAGGCCAAGACACACACAAGGCCATGAAAAGCTCTATTTATTTATGATTTAAGGAATGACTGTGTATAAGTCTAAATTTGGCTGCTGTGTTTGTATGTGAGTGTGTGAGAGAGAGCTCTCCAGTCGGCATGTATTTTTTACTATGTTATTTTTCTCTCATTGTAAATGTTTTTTCTTTCTTTCTTTCTCCATAATGCTGGCATCAGAATACCACTAAAGAGCATTTGATTTTCCAGCATTGTTGTGCCAATGCATTTACCTTACTAATGTCAGTTACTAGCGGAGTACTTACACAATTTAATAATTTAAATGACCTTTAAATAAATTATATTGTATATTTAAGGGCACAGTTTAATCAATTTTTACTGGGGACTTTAATTTCTGCTACCAGTAGTTTTTTCACATTTTTATTAAGCTTTTCCAGTAGCAGTCAGCAATGAAGGCAAAACAAACAAGTTGTGATGCAAGGAATCATTTTACAGGCCATAATTTAGACATGATCTACCCTCAGTGGATGAGTAAGAGCTTGTGTGTGTGTGTGTGTGTGTGTGTGTGTGTGTGTGTGTGTATGTTCATCTGAATTCTTGTTTCTTGTTCAGTCATGGTAATGCAGGCTGCTGAATGCAGGTTACAGTGTGGCAGCTCCTAAATATTTCTCTGATTCATAAACATAAACTGCTGAAAAATTGCCAACTGTTACATTAATGCTTGTATAATGTACAGTACATTTAAAATATAATTTTCCCCAGAAAGGGACAGTTATAATAAATATGTTTTAGAAACAACTCTTGACTATATACCTTTGGAGTTTTTTTTCTTTTATTATTACTATTCTCTCTCTATTTCTCTCTCTCTCTCTCTCTCTCTCTCTCTCTCTCTCTCTCTCACTCACACACACACACACACACACACACATATGCACACACAAAATCATAATTGAAATCAATGCTAAATGACATATTGAGGTATATCAAGGAATCTTCAGTTAGATTTAAAAGTGCTGTGTGGTTTACTTTTCATACAGGAAAACAGCTGCTGTTTTTTTATGATGCCTCAATAGACTCAAAAAAGGAAAGGAATCTGTGTTAAATGAGCCTGCAGGTGACCTTTCACCCCAGCAATTGACCCTAAGTCAGCAATTGAGTTTTAGTCAAGTACGACGACACTTGAGAAAAATAGTCAATGGCGCATGCTAGATGGAAAGAGAAAGAGGTAGCAAAGAAAGAAATTGTGTCTGTAGGTTTGTTATGAGTCTACAGGACACCTTATCCTACACACAGGTGCACACAAACACTGCATCCTTAAAAGCTCACCGTTCCATCATACATACCATTCATTCCTAAAACCCACTCTCTGGTCCTATATACAACCTTCAAAAAAGGAAACGGAAGGAAAAACAAGGACAAAGTTTTAGGTATATGCATATTCTGTAAAAAATATTTATTTTAAACAAAGGTTCAGTAATTTATGAGTGTATGAATTCGCTAAACAATTAGGAAAATAGTACATCAATTCTTGCCTGTCCTATTATATATCCCCTTCAGGGTTAAAAATGTTGGGAAAAGAAATTACCACAAATTGTGTGTACTTCTGGCTGCTTGCCCAGAGAGTGACAGTTCTCACACCAACCCATCAACAAATTATTATCCAGAATCACTTTCTCCTAGAAGACACTAAATAGATTTTATATACAGAGGGGCAAAAAATGAATACAAACTTCAACATGAAAAATACATGCCTCTCTTCTGACAGTCACATGACAGCCCATTACATTTCATTTAGAGGAAACAATATGTACAAGCAATTACAATTAAACAAAAACAAAAAAAATGCTAATTTTAAATAAAACAAACTAACTTTTTAAAATAATATTACTTTGATTTTAAACATTTTTCTGCCAAAATTATTGACACCCCCAAATATTTAAATAAATGAAAACAAGTTCTTAAAAATATTTCCCATATCTGTTCCTGGACGGGAATAATATTTTTTCCCCCTGAGATATAAATGAGGTTTGCATGTATTTTTAAACCATTACTTTGGGAAGAAATGGCTGACCCATGCACAGCAGGTAATGGATATAAAAAATATCAATAAATAATGCCATTAAACACAATAGGGTCATAACCACATCTAAAATAGCTGGAACTGAACCTAGGAGCATGCTGTACCACACATATTCGTCACGAAGTTTAGGGGAAAATACCCAGGAATTACAGTTTCAGAATTGCATTTAATTTCTTGTAGTTGTCAAGCTAAAAAAAAACTGTTAAATACCTTTTTCATAACAACAAGCTGTTTGTAAGCATTGCCAAACAGAAACCATTCCTTTGAGCGTCTTGTAAAATGCAGCTTCTGAAATTCAGATTGAAATGACACATGGCATTGTGTGTTGAGTTTAGGATGAACAAAATATTAAACCTTTTGGGCATGTATACCTGCTAAAAAAGGAGACACACAACAAAATACCACCTGATACCTGCTGTAAAATACAGTAGATTACTGTTGCATTGGGGCAGTTTTGTGATTGGTGGTTCAGGTGCTTTTGTAAAGATAGCATCATGAATTCTGCCAAGTATGACTGACTCTGCCAGAATGTTCAGACTTGACCATATGTAGAGCATTCACATTTAGGATAATGAGCCAAACATTTTTAAATCTGCACAGGTATTATCAGTGTTCTGCAATGACCAGCTCAGTCTCAGGATTTAAACCCCACACAAAACCTGTGTTCTGAATTAAAGAGGACATAAAGGAATGGTCCAAAATTCATTAACAAGTGACTGTAACCATGTTAGGTATTTTGGGGCAGATGGAAAAATACCAATGGCAGGAAAATTATTGTTTTAAATGTTTAAATAATATAAAGTCTGTATGTTTAAGTTTCAAATACCACTGCATTTTACATCTTTTCATGAAATGTGGCCATCTAAGTATATGACATATAACATTTCTGGTGCCCCGTTGCCCTGTAATATAAAATAGGCACAAGAATATAACGCTTTGCTTACTTAAAAAGAAATCTTGAACATTTGTAAATTGAAATGCATGTATAGGGCAAATATGCACAAATATGCAAGGCATATTGCCAAGACTCTACATACATCAAAATGTCGACATAATGGGAATTTTGCATTTAAAATGAAATAAAATAAACATCTAACATCTTTAAAAGTTTAAATAAAATAAGAACAAAGCAAATGCTGATTTTCTAATACTGTTTACAACCATGGTGACATGACCATAAGAATAAAATTAATCTCTTCTAAGCATTGATAGTTTTAAACTCAGTTTAAGGGTTTAATGTAGTGTGTGTGTGTGTGTGTGTGTGTGTGTGTGTGTGTGTGTGTGTGTGTGTGTGTCATCCCGAAAGCTGTTCTATATGGTTAATGATTGTACATGCAGCTTCATGTCCCACCCTCTATCACCATGGCCCACCATGACATGTTGCCATGACAACCAGGTAGAAAAACAAAGAGCCCCTCCCTCCAGATATGCAGATGGCTCTAATGATAAGGCGAAAGTCCATAGCACTCAACTTACACCCGTGACAAAACTAGCAAAAGACAATTAGACAAATAAGAAATGTTTTACATATACAAATGCCATAAGCATATTAAGGCAGAATTATATTATGGTTATGTTTGTGGTTAATGCACAGCTAGAGCCTTTATAGCTGCTCACTTAGTTAAGATTATGCTCAGAAAAGTCTTAACAAATAAGGACACCTTATGACAAAGCAGCTTAGAAGTAGCGATTTTTTGCATCAGTGGAGACACAAGTGGAGGATAGGTATTGGAGAGTTCTTTATATAACAGGTAACTATGGTTAATTTTGAATGAAAATAAACTTAGCATTGAAAGGTTCACTTTTACAGTATTTTCCACAAAAGTGATGTCTATTTTTGTTTTTAGTCTGATATAACAGTCATAAAATGCAGGTATTTACAAAACTAATCTTTTAAGTAAGCAAGCTTTAGTGTATAAGTTTCTAAGAACTCTTTTCTCATCCAGCTTCAAAGGAACAAAGCAAGCTTATATCTAAATGCCTATACTGCAGGAAGCAGAATTCTTTCTCCATCATCATATCTGAATTAGAAAATAAATTACAAACACCTACAACAGAGGAAATTAAGGAACTCATTGTCATTCCCATGCTAATTTCTGTCTGAGTTGCAGTAATGTCCTAGACTATCCAGTGACATACTTTATTGCAAAGAGGACATGTGATTAGCACTGGTGTGTGAATGCACCTGTCACAGTGTGCAAGCGATTCTAAAATACACACATACAGACACAGACACACACACACACACACAAACACACACACACACACGCCTTTGTTGTAGGTCAGGAACTTGCATTCAGTTCCTGCAGTGATCTCTGGCTCAAGCTGAGACACATGCATCCAAGAGAATGAGAAAGAAAAACGACAAAAATACAAATAGGGAAGGAAGCAACACACTCTATTTAGTGATTTGACAGACACAACATATCCATAAATCTGAACTAATCTCTGACTCAAGCGTAATCATCAGTTAATCCTAATTCCTTTTAGCTAAGACGTATTATGTACACATGGCCAGGGTCATCATTAGCTTGTTCAACTCCAAGTCGCTCACACTCATCTTAAATTACCTAGAGTACTACAATATTAAGAGTTGTGTGTACCTCTTTTTATGTATCCATGTTAAGGAGCTGATCTCTTAGCTAAAAATTACATTCATTAACCGTAAACATCCACTCATTAAGATGTTTAAAATGTTTAATCAAACGTGAATTAAGAGAACTGCATCTCTTCTATGAGAGCTTCAAGCATTTTTCACAAGCATTTTTCGCAGGCAAAACTGACACGTAAAAAAAAATAATAAATGCAAAAATAAAGAGATGAGTTGGTAAACGTCCAAGGCAAAGCTAAAACGTGCAATATTTTGCTCAGAAACAGATGGCATGGAGTGTGCGAGTTTGTGAGGCAGTATCTGAAACAGACGTGCCATGGGGTGTGAAAAGGTGGGGGTACGGGAGTGGCGGATTTTTGGGAACGCACTCGTCTGGAACCCACTAAAACGTGTAAAGAGGGAGCGAGAAAGTGAGAGGAAAGGAGGAGGGGGAAGAGAGAGAGGGATGGAAGAAGTTGGCAGCACATATGTCTGCAGTTCAGTAACCATATGGATGAACAGCTTATTACAGACCATTTTAAACCATAACCCTCTTCGCAAGAGACAAAGACTGAGGGAGAGAGAAATGGGACTGAAGAGTTGTTTTGTGTTGTGTCATGTAGTGTCCTGTAGAGCTGCTGCATTTTTGTTTTGTGTGTTGCATTAAGTGCTTAGGTGTAATGTGGGACTGTTGCTGAGATTTGTTGTGTTATGCAGTTGGGTTGTCCATATGGTTCTGTGTTCAGGCTGGTGAATTCCTGCTTTCTATATACAGGTTGGTTGGTGTGCTTACCTGACTATTCTGGGGAACAGACTGATGGCAAGGGGCAGAGCCACTGAATGTGCAGAGACACACCAAGCCGTGCATGTAAGGCGAGTCTAATGGACACACACACACACACACACAATTCCACAACTAAATGAAAACTCTCAGCATCATGGGCATTCCTGTAATCATCATTAAAATCCCTCTTTCTCTGACACTTCTTCTGTGTGGTGTGAGATCACTCTGTTCCGACACCTCCCCCAGCCCTCACTGTCGGCCGCAGTGCGACGTGGGGGCTTGTGGGATAGCGTGCACGGCAGGAGTCCTCCATAGCAGTCCTGGTTTAATGAAGGCAACGGCTGCTTAATGACGACTTCATCAACACATAGCCGTGATGAGCTTTAATTGGCCAACAGACACGACCAGGCACTCTGCATGTGCACAAAGTATATGTGTGTAGAACAGAAGAGAGGGAGAGAACGGGGGCGGGACCAAGCAAGGTAATAATGAAAGAAGCATGTTAAAGATCTTTTATCCTGTCCATCAACTGCTTAAGATATGTCATCATAATCATCAGTTACTCTTAATTTGGTCTGAGAAAGGCCAAGAGAAGAGGAGAGGACCGCATGAACAGTCACAGTGAATAAAAGTGGGAGACAGTACGAGACCAGCAGGTAGAAATCAGTGTTAAAGGTTCAACCATCACACACATGTAACACACACTTCTCTCAACAAGCTAATCCATCAAACACACTTCTCTTTCAAACACCCACATTATACTGACCTTTCTCCTCTCATGTTCTTGCTCTATTGAAAGCCACTGAGGGAGACACACACACGCATACACACACACACCTGTGAGTTAAGTTATGAAAACTGAAGAGTAGGTGAAATGGAGATGCACAAATACACACTACCGCTCAAAAGTTTAGGATCACTTTCTAACTCTATGGTCATTCCTAACTTTTTTTTCTACAATGTAAAGCAATGCTAAAGGCATTTGAAATATGCAATGATCTTCTTTGAACAGTTAATGTTGATATGTATCTGCTACACATGATTTGTAAAGGCTCTAATCTGAGGTACTGTTAATTGGTGATTTTTGAGGCTGGTAACTTTAAGTGAATGTCTTCTCTGCAGCAGAGGTAAGTTTAGGTCTTGCTTTCCTGGGAAGATCTTCATTATGGTGCTTGATGTGTTCTGCAAATGCACTTGACAATACTGTCCTTGCAACAACTGTTCAAGAAAGGCTGACCTCCATATCTTAAAATAACAACTGACTGTTGTTGTTACATATTAACCTAATTCCATATGTGTTGTTTCTTTGTTTTGAAATCTTCAGTATTGTTGTAGAATGTAGAAAATAAATCACTAAACAAAAGCAAAGAAATTTGCAAGTGATCCCAAAGTTTTAAGCGTTTGTGTATCTAAAAGGAGTCTAATATCTAATATTTTTCATGATAAGATTATTGTGCAACACATCAACAAAAATTTTGAAATAGACTTAATAATCTTACATTTTATTTAAAAAATCTACACTCATGCTCATACTACAGGACTCTAGTGGTCCATGAACATCATGGAGAGATTCTCTCTGTATGTCACATAGTTACATAATTATCAAGCATTCCAGTTCAGAGGTGTAAACAGAGCAGAATAAACAAGAAACGCTGACCTCTCCAGCATGGATGGCAGCATCAAGATAGGCTTGGGAAGGACTATGTGGGTCATAGCTGTCTCCACAACAGCCTGCACACACACACATTTGATCACTAAAACTCAAAATTCAGATACACTTAACAACTAAGAAATAGCTAATAAGCTAATAAGTGTAATTTACTATTTGCTTATATGTATATACATTGGGGCTGAATGATTTACATTTAGTTATATATTTCAATCTAGACCAACAGCAAATAATGCCACAAATGATCTCATTAAGAGGGTGTTTGCCAATATTTATTTATCAACTAAAAAAAAACCCAATAACAAATACTTAAATTACTAAGAAACTCTACACAAATTCCAGAATAATAAATTGCAGCCTTTTGGAATAATTGCACAGGTCCATATTACAATTTCTATTTTCATCTGAATAATAGTGCAGCACTAATAATATATGTAGGCTTGTGCACCAGTAAAAAGAAAAGAAACTCTACATTTTAGACAAATACAAAACAAAAAATAATGAAGGCTATCAGATTTCACTTGCAAAAACAGACTGTGCAAGTGTTTAGATTATCCAAGATACAGAAAAAAATGATCAGGAATTTTCCTTGTAAATGACATGAAGTAACCTTGACATTACTGATAAACTTAGGGAAAAGGATTAGGAAAAAACAAAGGCTTTCCACACCAAATATGGACATTGTCCATTTTGTCTATGTGTCATATGTGTATAAGATATTTGTTTTGCGCTGCAGAAAAATGTAAAGGTTGTATAAATTTATATTTTACAATTTTTAATAGTTATTATATAGTTATTATAGTTATAGACATATTTACCAAGTCACTTGATTTTAATCTGAACCTGAGTTAAGCACAGTCCCCTATTTCACAATTTTTGCTACACATCACTATGATTTCACAAATTGTGATGAGCTTAAAGATAAAACTGTGGCTTCCCTATGTGTGTTAGCATATTCTGTTGTAATCAGTATGTCTGCTACAATTTTTTAAACAAGTTTTCAAAAGAGCTATGGCCTTTAGCTTACCACCTAAGTTCACTGTAGGCCTATCTGTGTTCATATATAATTCCTGTATTCAATCTTATGCACCATAGCAGCATCATGTTATTTGCCAGCGTGGCACCGTGTCACATGATGGCAAGAACTTTTAAGTTTAAAGTTTCTTAAGTTTTTTGTTTTTATTGTTAATAAATGTGATAAGTTGTGTATGCAAAAAAAATCCAGAACATCTACAAATTAATAAACAATTGGGTTAATGATTTTAAGCGAGAGCATTTAATGAAACATACTGTACACATAATACCACCCATAGCACTTTCTCAGTTATCTCAGGTCTCCTTGTCGGGATGGGATTTAGTAGTCCATAAATAATTATTCTTGGTCTTACAATACCAAATCGTCAGCCTTTAATTGCCTTTTCATAGAGCAGTTCATCATTGCTACACCGTAGCTAATAACATCAGTGCAAGTCAGAGCCAAAGCAAGCACCAAATTTGAACCTGCAGTGATCCAAATAAAAAAATCATAAAAGTGAGATCTGGGCATAACGTACAAACAAACCTAGTGGATAAAAAATTATATGAATATTAATATTTTTTAAACTACACTAGAACTCAATTTTAATGCAACTCTGAGCCAGAGGGGATTCTTTTTTTTCCTGAAAAATGCTGCTAACTGCAAAACATTTGAGATCCTCTCAATAAAATTATATACTGAGCTTTTCACTAAGATAAAAATGTATCTTCTGACAGAATGTATTTGTTGTTATACATGCTGTATTTATAGCATATGCATATGAAAAGCTCTCAGTGTCCACTCATACATGAGGCTGATAGCTTTGTTGTGGCCACTATGGCACAATGTTACCCTGCAAGTCCAGCTTACTCACTATGGCACATCATCAACATCTTACGCACATTAGAACTTTTTATGAGGAATGGAAAGGACAGAAAAGGTAGTTAGAACAGCAGCTGCAAATAAACAAATGTTCTCAGGACATTTTGAGGATTTCAGAATTTCTTAATTGACAAGATGTACATGTGCATTATAATGCTGAATGAAGCAGATAGAATGATTCAAAATATGATATAAAATGAAATCAAAATATTAGCAACTCAGACAAACACACTGTTATAATTAAAGTTAAAGGATGTGTTTGGTGATTTAATTAATAAAGTAATACGACTTCAAAGTAGCTCCAAACATTATACAAATCACAATAACATTACAAAACACAACAGTGATTTACTCAATAGATTCAGTGTGTGTGTGTGTGTGCATGTGTGTGCATGTGTGTGTAAGAGAGAGAAAAAGCCTGAAGCATTTTTAATTTGCAGGCCTTGTGTTGTGAGTTATCAGTGTTTGGTGCTGCAGTGTTATGGGGCTGAGTTAATTGGCTAAGTAAATAGCTATTCACCTCTGAGGGGTTTAGTCCAGATCAATTAACCATACACATGGGTGCACATGCACAAGCGCACACACAGGCACACACACACACACACACACACTAACGTGCAAATGTGCAAGCTTAAAAATATCAAACCACTTCAAACAGAACATGCACAGTAAACAAGCCCTATTTCTGTGTGGGTCAGAATAACAAAAAAATCATACAAAGTGTAGATAAATGAAATTATGCGGTAAACTTACGCACACCTGTCATGTCCTCAAGCATTCATGGCACTTCAGACCTGTGTCAGACTACTGTAATAAAAAAGCAAAACATCAAAATAAAGAAAACAAAAAATCTAAATTAAGGTCATATTTTAAACCAGTCAACCCTATTGTGTCCAATTAGTTCAATTTAATAACCTTTTATAAATAAACACTGGGGAAAAATACAACAACAACAACAATAATGACACGGCGGCCTGGAGACACATATCCCTGTGCTGACACAGAGAGCACTTTAGGCCTAATTAACCAATTAGAGTACAGCAACCAAGAGCTAACAAGGCTCTGTTACCCAAGCCAAAAGGTAAGAGGGAACTGGCTGATTTAATTAAAGGGGAGGGGTGAGGGGACAAAAACAATTTAATTACAGCCAAGTGTCCCCACGGCATCCTGGGACTGTCTCTCAGAGCCCCTCTGGCCTTGTTAGAGCCACAGAACGCTAATGGAACAGTGAGATAGCGTTCCAGCGATTCCCCTCTGACACTAGTCAAAATAAAACACACACCAATAAACATAAATAAACAAACGCTTAATCTATTGGTGGTTAAAGGATAGCATGCACGTGTCATACATACATACAATTACAAACACAGGGCAATGAGCTTTCAGACAGAAGATGTCATGACATAAACACGGACATGATCTTAATGAATTAATATTTAGCTCTACTGATTTGATCATTTAATTATCCCTTGTTCTTAATTGTTAGGTATTCATAGGGCACGCAAGACCCTATGAATACCTAACAATTAAAGGTAAGGGAGGTGAGGGCCTTTGCCAAGAAATATACAAAAAATATATTAATCTCTTCTTTTTACAATAAAATACATGCACATTTACATATGTGTAAATAAATAAATAAACAAACAAATAAGCATACACACACACACACACACACACACACACACACCTTGGACCAGAAGTCATGGGGCTGGGCTGAAGCTCAGCTCTCTGAAACGGAACATTCAGTCCATATATTACAAACACACACACACAAACATGTATTGGAAAAATTGTTATTTAACATTACTTTAACCAGTAAGTAGAAACTAACATATTACACAAATTTTAAATCCTAAACATAATAATGCTTACCTAAAATAAACCATTAGTATGTATTAGTATTAGTAACTCAAATCTAATCCACACATTAATAACTGCAGCAAGCTTTTCAGTAAACTTCTTATTGTCTCTGGATGGGTAGCATTATTGCTCAATACAGCTTTCTGAACTCCTAGTGGACCATATTCATGACTGGTCCAATGACGTATTAACATTGTCACTTTTGAGGTTCGAAATAAAAGATTCAAATACAAAGATCACTGAAGCATATCAGTACATAGCTAATAATCATTACACAATGCACCATGTAATTACAAAATCATTATTCTTGATTAAAAATGCATGCTGAGATCAGTTCTTATTAAATTTCATGTCATATCTTAAACTATGTTTAAGTTGAAGTCTTTGGATAAAAACTATCACACTTAATTAATAAATTTGTTTTCCTGTGCATAAGAACAACAGGTCCCCTAAGGACCCATGAGGCTTGCTGACAGGTCATGACAGGCTGTGTGAAGTTGCTTCTTGCCTGTCATTGAGAGTCTCTGGTCATTTCCAGCAGCTCCTGTTACAGGCCCATCTAACTGCCATCTAACAGCCCTCCCCTTTTTCCCTCCATCTCTCTTCCCCAGCAGGGGGCCTAGTCAGGACTCGGGATTTAATTAGTGACCCCTCCCTTTACTTCCCACAGGCATGGGGCCATTTGTAGTTGCCGTCACCGTGGTTATGGCTGTCGTGCCCCAGGGCATCAAACCGCCGCCCAGTAGGGCAGCTAATTGGCTCGAGAGGACACAGGGGGGCGTGGTTATTTGGACATCTGAGATCTAAGCTCTTAGCTGGTGCACTGACTGTGGTACACTGATTGATTCATTGATTGATTAGTTTATACTTGATATCTAGGATCAAATAAATTTTAAACAGTTTGTGTTGTGCACTTAAACACTATGGGTTTGCGTCCTTTTTGCATGTGTAGTATTTGTTTAATTCACCTCAATCATAACTGCACTGCTGACTACACCCAAGTATATCTTAAATAATTTTGACTTCCCTGTAGACTACAAAATACTGTAGAATCAATGGTTTAAAAAAACTGTGATTACAGCAAGGACAGGTAGTAGATGGAATTGAGAAGTTAACTAAATAATAATAATAATAATAATAATAATAATAATAATAATAATAATAAAAAGTTTCTTTAAATCTATATTGCATAACATGTACATGCAGCTCCAGGAAAACTGTTGGACTCTATCTTGGAATTCCAGAGACTCCAAAAAGTCAGGACTCAAACTATGCCTAATCAAGTTAGTAAAACCACCAGACACTTAATAGCTCAGGGGTTAAGGCATTGGCCTACAGTTCGGAAGGTCCCAAGTTCAAACCCCATGACCACCAAGTTACCACTGTTGGGTCCTTAAGCAAGGCCCCTAACCCTCAAATATGATGTATAATGTGATTTAAAAAAAACGTAAGTTGCTCTGCATAAGAGCGTCTGCTAAATGCAAATGTAATAACTTGATTAAGCTCTTCAAGTTGGATTAACTGGAACACTGCCTGTACATCTCTACTGCACCCTGGAGGAGACTGCACTGCTTATTTGGAACCTTAGATGCGTTATTTGTTAAGGCTTGCTGACAGAAGTAGTTCAGCCACTGTAAGCCCCAGACAGAGAAGAAAGTAAATTAACTCACATTTTTATATATGACACTTATAGTAACTGTGACAAGGAAGGAGCTGTACCTGCCGGAAAAGGGTCTGACTTGGAGGTAAAAGACCCACAGACAGTCAAAATGGATAATGATTGTGAAAAACGAGTTAACAAATCTTAATACGATAAAATGTTCGGCTGTAAAATCATTTTTAAACAAACCAAAATAAACTAGATTTATAGTATGAGTGTCCTCATTACTTTAGATAATAAACAAATTGCCACTGGGACCAAAGGGGATATAACATTAGAAAACACGTAAAAAATATTACACAGTAAAATAAAAGCAAAGTTTAATCTTTGAAACAAAAAAACTTAGCAAAGGAAAAAGAAAAAAAAAACTAAATACAGAGTCCCACATATTATTATCATTGACCTTTCATATGGTAATAGCACTGTGATTAGTCTAAAATGACACAAGAATTCACTCCTAAGTAGCCAGCACCCTTTTCCAACAGGTATTCTTCTGTCTTTCTCTCACTCTGTCTTTAAATAGCTGTGTTAACACCAAGCCAAAACACTCCTATTTCTCAGAGACCCAACAGCAGTTCCAGGCAGCAGGGGGTGAAGGCTTTAATCAGAATCCAGCTGAGTGTGACCTTTCCCAATCGCTCAGTCCACATAGGCTGCCTGCCATTCTGCCAGTTCTCCTGTGCTAGTAACAAGGAGCAAACAGCTCACACATGTTAGAGGCATGCTGGCACCCTCACCTGACATGCAAAGGGGCATGGGGATCTTCTCTCTAGTGTCTGGATGGAAGATCGCCTGGAGGTGTAATAGCCGCACTGAAAGCACAGAGGGGGAATGAGAAAGAGGATTAAAGTAAAAGAAGACATCCACAAGGGTTAACAGAACTTGTGATTACTTCACAAGACTAAAAGAGTGTCCATCAGTGAGTATTTATGCCTGTGTGAGTGTACGTAGCTTTTAATAATTTAAATGACCTTTTTTTTTTAAGAATCACTACGAAGTTTAAAATTTGGGACTCACCTGTTTGATCTTCTGTGCATAACAGAGGAAAGAAGGGCTATGCTTAATTTTTTATCATTGTAAATAAAAAAGAGCAATGAATAAATTATACTGTAAAGTTATTTCAAATGAACAAAAACGGCAAAGGGAATTAAGGTGCATGGAACCTATTCTCTCAGAGTGGCCTTTGATCTCTCTGACCAGATAATTATCTCCAGCTTCTCATTGTTAACTAAATCAGCCAATCAATGCAAACCAAAGTTAGATACAAATTCACAAATCAGACATCACATTCTAGGGAGCACTTATCGAAATAATATTCATTTGTTTTGTGTATGTGTGTGTACTAAATGTATAGAAATATGATGTAATCCCATTACTTATTTATTAACCCTGTGGGAAGAGGATTGTCTTTAAAGTGTTCTAAGAAGTTTACACCATCATTTGGATGACTCTGTGATGGAAAACATATACACATTCAATTACAAAGAAATCCTTCAAAAATGTGTGACATGGTCATACGTTCCAACCAAAAAGAAATAGGTAAGTCAAATCCTAATAAACTTACCAATAACCCCTTACCACTGACCACCCCTAACACATTTTCCTAAGTCATTTTAGTCATTTGAGACATCAAGCAAACAATGACTCTGAATGACCTAATTTAGCTCTAAACAACCGGACTGCAGATAAAAATCACTCCTACAGTACATAATCACTGAGGTAACAAGGGAGTTTATCCTTTTTCATTCACTTTTCAAACCTGCTCTATTCTGGCATACATACCTACTCTTTTTATACCCAGAATGCAAAAACATTTCTCACATACCTCAAAGGGTGCAAGGGTCAATCACATCCAGGAAATGTCTTACTCTACTATAAAAGGACCCCGGGAACATGTAGAAAACATAATAAACAATCCTGCAGCATTATTTCCTACTACAGGCACAAAGTGAGGACTGGTTCTTTTTACTTTTAACATAATGACGAATGAATACCGTAGCCCTCAGAAGCAGCTGTTTCAGAAGGATTTTTTAAAAAAGTACACTTTTCTTCAATTCACGGTTAATTACTTTTAATTAATTTCAGATTTATTTATATTAGATCATATTACAGATTTCTAAAGCCCCAGCCTCAGTCTGTAGGTTCTAAGAGGCAGCTGGTGCATGCAGGTCTCAGCAGCAGGACTAGCCAGTTGTTTTTGCCACCAGGTGCAACTGGCTTGTTACAAACACCAACTGTCTGCTAGTTCATAAGCAGTGAAAGCAATTAAAGTTTTCGCAAGTGTGTGTACGTGTGTGTGTGTGTGTGTGCGTTTGGCAAAGTTCCGCTTTTCACACCATATTTTACTGTACTATATCTCTGAAAACAGACGGCTATATTCACCTGTTCCCAGTCTTTCATTTAGCATCAAGCTAATTACAGCACATCTGCAGTCTAAGCATTCAAAATATCCTTTAACATTTGAGCACTGACACTGATCACTCATACTGGATAATTAAATAGTTATTTGGAGGCCACCATTATAAAAGAACATTTTTCAGCATGTACACTGCATAATGCAGGCTAATGTGATATGAAATTAGTCATTTATAGATCCACAATTCTGAAAAGTAAGTTTTAGAAATGTGGACGGAAAACTTTAAACTACACTTTTTATTTATTTATTTAGAGGCCAGTGCATCTCACAAAAACACTTATGTACAACATATAGTACCAGTCAAAAGTTTGGATGCAATTTTGGATTTCTTTTCTACAATCTAGAACAATGCTGGATTTTTTCAAAACTGTGAAATAACTTATGTGACATTAGGTAATTGAGTAACAACAACAACAGTCAGTATTTTAATATACAGTATAATATGCAGTTTTTATAAGAACTGCCTTGTCAAGTGCATTTGTAAAACCCATCAAGCACCATGATGAAACTGGCTCTCATGAAGACCATTCCAGGAAAGCATGGCCAAAAATTACCACTGCTGTAGAGAAGTTCATTTAGCACTACCAGCTTCAAAAATCACCAATTTACAACTTCCCAAATTAGAGGCATTATGAAGGCTTTACAGAGCATTAGTATGAGACATATTTTAATATCATCTTTAGAGAAGAAGACTATTGCATAGTTTGGATGACTTCACCATTGTTATACTAGGTAAAACAAAATAAAAAAAATCAGAAGGTGTCTCCAGACGTTCGACTGGTAGTGCAGGTTAATTGATGACCAAATAGATTGGGGTACAACATTTGTCAAAATGCATCATTGTGCTCATCAAAATAATATGAACATGCAGGTTCATCGAGCACTAAGTAATGAGAAAAAAGTTTCAGGTCTAAATGTACTTAGGGGTGAGGTAGCAGTGGGAGATTAGCTACTGTAAACATAAAACTGATACATATTTTTAGATATTGATTTAAGCACAGCAGAAATCTATATGAGATAATGAATTTATTGATCACACATCTATACTGTATAATAATAAAAATATAAGCTTAATCTATAATTAAACAGGCATGGCTTCTGCTTGGTTGGAATGAAAGCATGCACACATATGGCCCTTATCAGAACCAGTATGACACCCCCGTCATATTGCTGGCTGCAAGGGAGTCGTCTCATACTGGAAAATAAAATATTTTGCTTGTTAATGAACAACATCTTAAAATCAATTTAGTCACTAAAATTTCACAATGATGAGCACAATGTTTATTTTAAAAGCTTTTAGATGTGGAAGTCACAAATGTGTGCATTTTGACAGCATGTGAATTGCTTTTGTCAACACAGTGGCATAATGGTCTTCTTCAGGGTTAGGGGTTCAAGTCTTGTCTCAGGTCTGTGTGTGCGATGTTTGCACATTCTCCCAGTGCTTGGTGGTGTTCTCCAGTTTCCTTCCACAGTCCAAAACATGCATATTAGGCTAATTGGCCTGACATTCCCTGTAGTGTGCAAGTTTATATGCTTGTGTGCCCTGCGATTGATTGGCACCCTGTCCAAGGTGTACCCTGACTAGTGCCATGAATCCTCTAAGATAAGCTCCAGGCCACTTGCAACCCTGAACAGGTTAAGCGGTACAAAGAATAAATGAGGGAGAGTGAGTGATTTTTTAAAAATTCATTCATTAAGAACAAATGAGCCTATACCATGAGACTTTGGGAACGAGGTGGGGTACACCCTGGGCAGGGTGTATCCTGTGGGGCACACACTCACACTTATTCACACACTATGGACATTTTTTGGGGGAACACCCAAACTTTATCCTACATGTCTTTGCATGTTTTTGGACTGTGGGAGGGAACTGGAGTACCTGGAGGAAATCCACCAAGTGCTGGCAAACCATGCAAACTCCTTGCACACAGACCCAAGGTGGGAATTGAACCTTTGACCCAGGAGGTGCGTGGCCACAATGCTTAACTCTATGCCACCATGTCAACTTGAATTGTTTTTTGTAATTATAACATACACTGAATAAATTTATCCATCTAAATTCTGTCCAAAAATCTATTGTCATCTCTCATGAAATTAGCCTTTAATTTTTTTTAATTTAAAGAACTGTTAAATTCTTTCAAATACTGTGATTAATTATTGCTCAGTTTAGTCAAACAAAATGTTCTTTTTACACTGAAGCCCTACAGGGGCAGCTGCTATAAATAGCCTAGCAAGGACCAAACAAAACAACACCACCAATGATATAAAGTAAGCAAGAATTGGCTGATCTAGGTTTTTCTAGCCCAGACTGTAGTTTCATGCAGCAACTGTTGTGTCAGCTGATTACCCAGTGTGAAATGTGACTGATTAAATGAAGATTTGATGTCCCTTTGGGATTTTCAGTTCACTTCTCTGACATAACACATAATCAGCAGTTATTCAGAATGCACATAAGAAATATAGATGTGAGTTTAATTAACTTAAATGAGGTGAACTATTTACCACCATATTTTCCATTTTACGACCGCAAGCTTCCTTTAAATGACAAATTAAACAGTAGATTGACTAAGCGCACACTGTCCAGTCAAAATAAAATGTGTGTGGATGTGTAATCATTTGCCCCACCTCATTCTTATTAAACTGTAGTCCTTGTGGTGTAACACATTGCTCTAATATAACTCTAAGTGGTTTACAGTTAGGCAATGTTGATGGATATTAAATATTAGCCCTTAGATCAAGCTATCCACATTCTCTACACATTCTATTTAGGTTTTATAGGCTGTGTGTGTTGTTTTATTCTTTCTTTTTTTTTTCAATTACAAGACTGATCCCATGTCAGTTTTGACATAAGGTGTAATGACCATGTCAACCCAATCTACTTTAAACCTAAAATCTTTATTACATGTAAATGTGTCTATATTCAGCTATTTGATTCAAGAATTCTGACAGACTGACTGAGAAGTCTGACAACCAACCTCATTTCCTTCTATTCATCTTACACACAGGAGTGTCTGTGCAATGGCACTATATCACCAATAGGGGTCTCTATCAGTGTGATTTCGACAGAAAAACAACAGCAGGAAAGCAAGTCAGATTAGTCAGAACATATAACTCACTCATATAGAGTGCTTGTCTTATTATTTATTATTTTCAAATGCGCATTCTAGATAAGTCAAAATAACGGAAAAAAACGGGAGCGTGTGGTTTCCACACATTTACCTTATCAAACCGAGGCTCGCTAAGTCTGAACTGAGGATGTTGAGACATAGTGGGTGACACTGTAGTAAATAAATTGTGCTAAAGTGTAGTCAGTGTAGATTATAACACACAACCAAGTCACAGCCCGTAAGTGCCTAGTCATCATTTCATTGCATTTTGGGTAATGTAGTTGGCCCCTCCTGCACAAAGCGAGTTACCCTTTATGCTTAAAACTAACAAACATGTTATGATGCTTTTTCCCCCTGTAATTTCGCAAAATTTTGTTTTGTGTGACATTATATGGTATTGGATTCCACTGGATTGGTGGCTAAACATTAAAACATGAGCTAGCTAATTAGTTCTCTAAAGTAGCTAGTTAGTTTTTTTGTTAATCTATGTTGTTAATTCATGTTGTCATATCAATCTGTCTTGTCTCAGCTAGCCAGCTAATTAGGTTTCTTAGTTAGCTAGTTTGTTTCTGTTAATTTATGTTAATAATTTATGTTGTATGACCCACCTTGGTCCTGGAGGAACATTGTTTCGTTTCACTGTGTACTAAACTGTATATGGTTGAAGTGACAATTAAAGCCTACTTGACTTAACTTAAAAAACAAACAAACAAAAAAAACAAACATAAAAATATTCATGGTGCAGGTTAAACTTAGTACTGCAAAAGTTCCATTAAATTCTGTCCAGCCAGTTTTGTGTGATGCTCTGACAAAATCTGGCTGGACAGACATAAAATTGCCCAAAACTGGTTTTGATTATATTCTATTTATATAAATGTCAGGCTAATTTATTTAAGGTTAAATTTATAGGCTACAACAATGAAGCTGTGTGGCCCAAAATACGAGGAAACCTTAAAGTGTTCCATTAAATTTAAAAGCACAAACTTGTGGATGTCTTTCTATGCTGTAGCTTTACAATTTCTCTTCACTGGAACAAAGAGCCCCAAACCTCTTATGCAAAGCGATCTCCATGAAGACAGTGAACACCTTTGGGATGAATTGGAACGCTGATGGAGCCCCAGGCCTCTTGACCTGACATCACTGCCTGACCTCAACAATGATCATGTAGGTGAATTCGCACAAATCTACACAGCCTGTTAGTTTAATCACTCTTCTGAGCAGGCTTTCTAACAAACATATTGTGATGCCTAAAAATAAGCTGATCAGGTTTAATGTAATCAGTGGTATTATTTCTAATAATATGGGGGACGATGGGGAACAAGCTTCAATTAATGGTCATAGGTGAATTGGATGTTCACCTATGATTAGGAGTCTATATTATTTTGGACAACCAGTCCATATTTCTGCAAAATTTTATATAAAGTTTTTTTTATATTATCATAATCACTGAGAAACATTATTTCATTATATGGCCTCTATAATAGAGAATATGATCAACACAAATAATTCTGTTTCCTTTTGAATTACATTAAAAAGAATTAAGCCATCAACAGATATAATATTGTTATGGTGTTTATATTAAATTATACATTTCTACATTGTTTTACTATATTACTGTTATAATATAACTGAGAACTTATCACTTTAATTTTCTGGTTCCCCAATTGACCACAGAAGATTTACAGAACAAAAAGTCAAAATGCCATCCCAATGTGAAAAGAGTTTATTTCATTGAGAGATGCAAAAGGACAAATCAGAGAGCTGATTTTAATATTCCCTTTCAATTATCAATTCGATTATCAACACAATAATCAAACAAGCAAACGTTTGCCATCTAGGGACAGGCATAATTCAACCTGTACACCCCAAAGAACAGCACCTCAAGGAAAGACTTGATTTAAAAATGGAACAATCCTGATCCATGTGGAAAAGTCACCATCCATGAGCCTCCACCTGGACCTGTCCTCTATGAATTCATGGACTCAGAAAATCAAAAGCGAAGTAAATGTGAAAATCACTATAATAATAATGCAGTATGATAGCCCATAAAAAAAAACTAATGTAAGAATGATGCAATTTATCTTTCTTAGAATTACAGGAAAAAAAATGTAAAGAATGGATTAAACACAAATAATTGTTTTTATTTTCAAACTTACCAGAGCATCTGCTACAGAAATGCAGCTTTGATTAACAATTTCATAACTAAAATAACAAAATGGTTTCTATATTCATTCCACTGACACATTCTACAACATGACATTAAGTCAAGGGCACTTGTACCTCCTAACCGGACTGCAGGCTGCATGTGGCTTTTCACAGTTCTCTAGCACTCTGCACTATTGCTTCCTACATTATAAGACTTTTAAAAAGAAAAAATGAAAACATCTCAACGCTCCAGTCATAGTTGATAGAACAGCATAATCTCAAGCAGGGCATAAAAAAAATAAAAGCAGTAAAACCTAAAAGGAAAATGAATCAACCACCTCAACAACTGATAAAAGGGAACAAAATGTAAGAACGTAAATGTGGCAAAAAAAGTGAATTTAGAACACATTATTAAGAACTATACATAACCTCTGTGAAACAATAAATTAAAGATAAAAGAGGAACAATGAAAAGAAAAAGCATACATATATTATTTAAATAAAGACATGTAATAGGTAAAACTTGTTTTTTTTAAGAATTGTAAACTTTAGTCTCTGACTGACATTAATATTTCATGAATCCATTCAAACGACACAGTACCATACCAGTCTAAGTCACTCAATTTATATATCAATCACAACCTAAGAGCTAGAGATCATAGTTCAGTAAGAGGCAGAACATGTGAAGCCTTAAGAGCTTCTAATTGTACATTTTTGACGAGTTACATGTAATATATTGATCTCTGACTTCCTAGCTTAGCTGGACTATAAGAATTACAGTAGCACAGAAATACTGTAAATATCTTAGGTTCAGAGAATGAGCTAGTGCAGTGTAAATGTGCATGTGTTTGTGTTTGCTCTGTACTTATGCTTTTGAGGAAGAACCTTTTTATTAAGTGTATGTGTGGTTTGAAAGTGCTGTTACACAGGCCGCTACCACACAACTACAGATGGTGCTACACTGCAAAAAACACTGATAGTGGCAACATCCGAATAACATCAGAACAACACTGCAGGTACACTGACATAGGCCTGAGCCATGGCTGCACTGGGAATACTGGAACACTGAATTATAATCAACTTCTGGCATTTAGTATTCCATGATCATCAGTACTGTTTGTTCATCGCTCGACACTGAGGCAGTAATAGCCTATGACATTACCTGATTTAACCTAACAGTCTGTTGGGAATCAGGTCTAAACACACAGTCCCTTATAGTCACACTTCATGGTAAGGTATAGAGCTGAAAAGTGTGGGTTTCAGCAATAAAATAACAGAGACATACTGTATGATAAGGCAGCATTTGGCATTTCACCAGAGTGGCATTTATGCAGTAAGAACAGTGTATATTCTGTTCATTACACCTGAAAGCACTGGCAGCAATGAGTGCATGTTAGCTCGAGCAGGATGGGAAGAGGACTGGTTGACAGATGCAAACTGAGAGAGCTAGTATGTTAGTGTGTGCCTTTAACCTTATGCTTTTCAGTAAAGTGCGGAAGACATGACATGAGGCACAAGCAGATGAGAAACGACCGATCCTGCTTTCTTTCTCAGAATAATTTTTTTCTCCAACTCGAAATCTATAGAATCGGCTTGTTCAAGTAGCATCGTTTTATGAGCTTAAACTAGATAGGTCCTATTAATGTGAGGAGAAAGGAAGAACAAAAGAGAACATTTGGATAACGCGTTAATTCAAGCAGCAAAGACTATTCTCTCAAGTTTCCAAAAACTAGACCATACCTTCCTTTGATTGACAGACAGCTTTGGTAACTAGCTGGACAGATGCACCTCTTACACATTTGTTTAGAGGAAGCAAGCATCAACTAAGTAAAATTTCCCAGAAATTCCTATAAGAATAAGAATCATGGGAGTCAGGAAGGGAGAGGGTGCACCTGGCCACATATGACAGGCTCACATAGGTAGACACTGTGTTTTGCAATGCCACACTTCTTTTCTGTTCCATTCTACATTTGCATGGTAGCAGTAGCAGTGCAGGGTTGCAACTTCTGCTGAGGGATTGTGGAAGATTTGTGAAGTGACTGTGAAATGATTGATGAATCTCTATCGGATCATTTCATTTTGGGACGAACTTGCAACAGTGCAGGTGTTTGTTCCATGATGCGGACTAGCAGAGTGTCAATGTAATCCTCAAGATCTCGGATTAAAAATTTCATCTTCTTTAACTCCACCTCCCGCTTCTCTAGTAACACGCCCCGGCGCTCATATTCCTCTCTCTCCTGTTGGAGCTCGGCATCCCGCTGTAGAATGAGTGACACCAGCTGACTATGGTTCAGATGGTAGTAGGAGCCTCCACCTTCCACCAAAAGCTGGAAAGTTATTGAAAAGACATTATGAAAATAAATAAAAATCAGCATGATCATATTAGTGAAGATGTTTTTTTCATTTTTTTTTTCAGAACATTCTCTCATAGTTAAGAATTTTTAGCTTTCTCAAAATCTTCGGCCTAAAAAATATCTTCCTGATATGTTGACTCAATTTTTCTCAATAGTTCTACATCGTAACTTTCAAGGTTTATAATTTAATCTAAGAGTGTAAGACAGTAACAGTGAGGTAAAAAAAAAAAAAGTATAATGGGAGTTCTTTCCTTGCTGCCATAATTTCTCTTAATTGTTAGCAGTAATAACATTAAGTGCCTAAACTATTCATACCTTTTTCTCAGATTCCTGGTCTCCTTGGTGACTTCGTCCTGGATTAATGGTAGACTTGAGTTTCTCCAGAACAGAACGGCCTTCTGACCTCTTCTCATCAGGAGGTGTCAAAGGCTTCACTGGATGTGGACTAAAACATTTAACGATGGGAGAAACAAGATATAAGTGTTTAAACTGACAGTCTTGCAATGAGCAAAAAACATACATTAATTGCTGTAGATATAATTAGCGTTGTCTGAAATTAAAACAATGTGATGTAGGAAGCAGTCGCATAGTCCCCTGGTCCAGGCAAAAGACAGCCACCACTGTGGAAACCACAAGAGATTAAAAGTGCATTCTGAGTCTAAAAATAACACAAGGCATACAAACATCAGAAATTAATTACAGAATTGAAGGATGAGGGTGTTTATGAATAATGAAAGAGAAAAAAAAAAACTGAGCGAATGTATAATTATTGCTAAATAATCTGAAACAATAAATAGAAAAACCCCACATAACACCATAAAGTGTAGAGTCTGACATATATACAGTACATGTATATTAATTACAGAAAGTTAAAGAAAGGTACAGACTGAAATCAAGAGAAAGTCCCCAGCCGTGAAAAAGAATAAGAATAAAGTGCAGTTTTACAGTCTAAAACGATCTATTAATCATCTCCTTAATGATTAATCACAAGAATCTGGGATGATTTGAGTAGTGCAGATTTAATGCAGATCTGAAATTTAAATTATTATTATTACTACTGAATTATATACCAATATGTACACACACAAACACACACACACTGTCATGTTCAGAAGTTATTACTTCAGACAAATGACAAATAACTTTTACACCTGCCATTATTTATTTAGCAAAAATGAAAACAAATGATATTAAAAGAGAGGGTACTAACTTTTGAACATGATATGAAAGAGGAGGTTATACACACAAACCACAGAATCTGCAGAGATCGCATTACTCATCTCAAAGATCACCTTTTAACCTCACCTGCTGAGATGACAGGCTACCTGTCGTTCATCCCAAGGTAAAAACTCATGTGATGCAGCAAATACAGGGGGAAGAGAGGCAGCAGCCTCTGTCTTATGTGCCAATGATTGTGCTGGAGCAGAGGGCGTAGGAAAAGAGGACAGTGGCAGACTATTAATACCTACTGCTACATGTGGTGTAGATGAGGCTAGTGGTGAGAGGTCAAGCAAAGATAAAGAAGAGCTCATCAAGAGATCATGCCCTGAAGTTGGCCAGTCCAATGTTGAGGGTTCAGGACGAGGTGGTTGAATAGTAGACCAGTGTATAGCGCTATGCAAGTACTCCCCTTGTGGAACAGTAGCTGTAGAAGTTGTTGCTAGTGTATTTGTACTTGTTTGCGATGCTTCAATAGAATCAGGACACAATTCCATTTTTGTGCTAATGTCCCTAGGCACAGGGTGTGCGACAGGGCTTGTGCCAACAGAATGTGTTGCAACATGCTGAGCCACAAACATGTTCTCTAGGAGCAAATCTGTCCTAACCAAGTCCTGAGTAATGCTAGAGGTTGACCCAGATAGAAAATCAGAGACGCACACATTTTCGGGGGACTGACAAAAATTTGTGATCATCTCCATTTTCTCTAGAGGACCATCACATTGCACATGGTGGGACTGATGAGACTCAGTTGAGCTCATATCATTATACATAAATGTCTGAGGATCTAACAGTAAAGGTTCTTCCCCTGCCATTGTTGTCATCATTTCAGAGAAATCAGTCATTGTGTCCATTGGGGAATCATATTTTTGTATTGAAACATTTTGTATTGTAACAGCATTTGGCATGACCTTGTTTATAATGTCATCTTTTTCAAAAGTATTCTGTAAGGAGACTGTTTTTAGCAAAAAGGTTTGCGATACTGGTGGGTTTAAAGGATGAGATTGATAAATATCTCCATTTTTTGGCAACGCATCTTGAGAAATCTCAGCTGGGTCTTCTTGCACTTCTGATATGGTCCACGTAGATCGATCATTTGTTGGCAGGACATCCTGGGATAAGCCAGTTTTTGGCTGGGCTTCTTGAAATGTTTCACTTTTCAAATTGGCCACTGGAGAGAATTGGGAAATGGTAAGGGTACTGAGCTGTGACATACAGGTGAGGTAGTGCTCAGAGTCTACACTCTCATACAGGCTATGGCTATGAGACAATGCTGAAGACAGCATATCTCTGCTACCATTTGGTGTCTTTTCCTCATAAACACCAATTAGGGTTTCAGGTAAACTGAAATTTCTCTTAGATGCATTAGCTGGTGAATCATTGACTTTCTCCTTTGTAAATGACATGTTTTTCTGACATGAGTCTGTAGATGAAGAATCCACCAGAACCTTCAAGTTCTCAACATCAAAACCTTCCTCTACAATACTAACTTTACTTTTGTCTAATGACTCAAATCCTGAATTACCTGCAGCATCCATCTCCATTGTCAGTCTTCCTTGTAACACAAAGTCACTGGATCCTAACAGATTGGGCAACCCTAAAGGATATGCTGCTTCATGGACATCCAAGTATGTTCTTTCTTTAATGTCAGAATCTCGCAATTCTACATCCCCATCTCCTTTTTTAATACCATCATCTGATTTGAAGGTCTTGTGTCCTTTTAGTTTGGACTTTGACTCTAAATCATTAAAGCTCCTGCTTAGAAATTCAGATGTTATATTGGAAGATGCCTCTAAAGTATCAAAATTAGTGTAAGGCAACAAGGTCTTCTGGTTATCTGCACACCGTTCAGTGTCATCTGTCTTCCTCTTGGAGGAAATCCATTTGAGTGTTTCTTGTTCAGACATTTCACCCAGACCTAAATAAGGTAATGATTCAGAATTGAGTGCTAAGGGTTCAGGAGTCACGGACAACACTGACATTGCATTTGGTGTAATATTTTCTTGGCAGATTGAGACTGCATTGTTTTTATGCTTAATAAATGTGCAGTGATAAGGGCATGCTAGGGCATTGAGCTCAGAGAAGTCTATGCCCGTGTTATGAGGCAATGAGGAGTCTGAAGCATTCAGAGGAACAAAATTATTGAGGTCAGCTGAAGTACCACAGCACGTAAAATTGACTTCGGCTTCAAAGTGAGGAAGTGCACCTACATTTATAGCACATGCTGGGGTTATAGTGCATAGACTTACTGGAGCAAAAGTTTTATTGGACACAACCAGGTCACCTTCACTGTATATGGGTGTTTGATCAGTTGGTTCAATCAGACAGGTAGAAGTAGGGATGGTCTTTTGAGTAATATTATTTGAGGTTAGTTTTAGTCTATCACCAATGGTATCCCATTGAGTATATTGGTCAAAGTCATCTGGTGTAGCAGTACTGCCAAAAGAATATATAAAGTTGTCTGATAATCCATCCTCTAGTGTTCCCTTTGTATTTCCAACTTCAGCTAAGTCTAAAGGAGGGGTGGGGTTTCTTGGTCTGGAGGCAGGCACTTCAGGCTGATAGTCGGCTGAGCTACAGAGAAAAGGCAAAGGAGTTGTTAATTGAGTAACAGTATGCATCTCCTGGAAAAATGGATTCTGCCTAAGTAGTGAAAAAAAATGGTTAGTAGGAGAGATAAATGAGGCAAAAGTGAAGGGGTTAGTGTGTTAGTAAGACAATCCCTCTGAGAGGTCATTGAGGGGCATGGTGCTGGAGCTGGAGTCTGTCTGAGGAGCAACCAGCTGGCTGTGAATGGAAGGCACACATAGTTACCCCATTAGAGACCACACCTATTTATTAGTTTAATCTTTAGCTAAATATATAATATCTTATTATTGTTGCACTGTGTTTCTGTACATGGAGGCATATGTATAATGTGAAGCTCAGGAACATCATTTACATAAATGTGACTACATTATTTTATGACCGGATAAAAGCATAGAAGTAATTACCACACCAGACTATTATACATTTGGTAGTTTTATGCATCTTAAAAAGGAGTACATGGAGATTAAACGTAAATGCACCCTAGACCAACTAAAATCACATTCATGAGACTTCAGGAGACAGATTCAGTTAAAGTTAGTCACATGTTAGGCAAGTGAAAAGCTGTCTCTTAAAGCCACATTTGATGATAAAAACATCTACTATTTCGGAGAGGGATATTTTGTGGCATGTGAATTACTTTTTAAATTAACTAATTACATTACCTTTATAATTATTCTACCGTCATCACTCAGTGAAGTTTGGACTAACTGAGTACTTAAATGGTGGACCTAACGCATTAGATTACTCGTTACATCAAAAAAGTAATCCAAGTACTTTGTAATGCGTTACACCCAACACTGTATGTGAACACCTAAATTATTTATACATTGAATAAGAAAATCAACACCTAATGCCCAACCCTGTATATGACAAGGTAAAATCCAACTGTGCTTTATAAAACCTCTACTCTTTACTGTATGACAAAACAAGAGAATGACAAACATTTGTATTGCATACAGCTACTATTAGTTATCAGGAATACGAAAGGCCTGGTTGTTTTACAAATCATTTTATGATCAAGTACATGCTTATATACAATGAGGTCCATAAAATTTGGACAAATTTTTTTTTTTTGGCATTTGGCCCCTGTACACCACTAAATTATATTTAAAATGAAACACTCTAGCTGAAAATCAAGACTTGAATTCAAGAGGTTTAACAAATTTGTGGCATTCAGGAATTACAGACATTTTTATACACGCACATTTGTTTGTGGTCTCAAAAATATTGGAACAAATGGCTGACAAGCCGTTACATGGCCAAGTGTGACAGACTAACCGTGCAGAGAAAAGACCTGAGGTGGTTCTGAGTTTTACATTTGCGTTTGGTAGCTTTTTCCTCGAACACCAACATAAGGTTCGAAGAGGTGTTTATGCATGTGACGGTGGCCATCATTAGGTTAAAAAAAACAAAATAAACCCATCAAAAAAATAGCAAGAACATTGGAAGCAGCACATACAACAGTTTGAAACATTCTTAAAGGAAGGTACAGTATTAATTGGCAAGCTCAGCAACATCAAAAGGCTTGGAAGACCACATAAGACAACTTACAATTAAAATTGATGATTGCATAATTCTATCCATGATGAAGAAGAACCCTTTCACAACATCTGGCCAAGTCAAGAACCATCTTGAGGAAGGGGGTGTGTCATTGTCAAAATCTACGCTCAGGAAACGGCTTCATGAACTAAATACAGATGCTTCACAACAAGGTTCAAGCCACTACTAACACTCAAGAACAGAAAGGCCAGATTAGACTTTGGCAGATTCTCGGATTGATGAAACCAAATTTAACTTGAAAAGAAAAATCATAATCGATACCATACCACATCATGTGTCTAACATGGTGAAGGCTCTGTTATGCCATAAGTGTGTATGGTTGACAATGGAATCATTGGTGTTTATTGATGGCCTGATAGCTAATAAAAGCAGCAGTGGGTTCTTAAGTTTATAGGGCTATATTCTCTGCTCAGATTTAGCCAACTGCTGCAAAACTTATAGGACGCTGCTTCATATTGCGGATGATAATGACCCTAAACATACAATAAAAGCTACCCAAGAGTTTTTCAAGGCAAAGGGGTATCACGGGCCAAGTCAGTCACCTGCTCTCATCCCAACAGAGGGATGTAATTTCTTTTACTGAAGACAAGATTGAAGACAGAAAGACCCACAAACAAGCAGGAGCTAAAGGGAGATGCAGTAAAACTCCAGGCAGTCATTGACTAAAAAGGATTTTAGTCAATATTAAAAGTAATTCTTAATTCAATATTAAAAGTATTAAAAGTAATTCTTATGTTTCTAGTTGTGTTAGTGCGTTATATTATTTATGACCCCCATTTATGACATTTATAAGTGTATGAAAATGGCAGCAATTCCTGAATGGTTATTGCCACACTTGCATATAAAAGCTGCTCGAAGTCTTGACTTTGCTCACTTCTTAAACGTTTCATTTGGTGGTAGACAGACACCAAATCCCCAAAACCTTTGTTTGTTTTAAAGATTTACGGACGTAACTGTAACTCATTAAACCAGGCCAGACGAGAAAACAAGTTGGGTCATCAAGTTTGCATTTTAATAAGTAATCTTAAAATAAATCACTTAAGGCAAGAATGTTTTTGGTTAAGCTCAGTACAGAACAGAGAAAGGGTTAAATTCCCCTGTAAAAATGTGATGGGAAAAGAACATCCAAATTTATATAGAACAATATAAAAACATCACAATATGTATTGAATGGTCTCGCTACACCAGCAACTTTCATTTTCTGCAATTCTCTCAATCTGGTTGGCACAACATGTCACATGACACTGAGTCCACTTTAATTAGCTGATTCAGATCATACAGTTTGTACCCATGCACATGCACGCATGCATGATGAACTCTGCTGCATTCAGGCAGTGTTTCCTCACGGATTCAATCCAGGCTAAAAGAAAACACCATGGGTGTTTCAAAAACACATCTAAAAAAGGTTCCACACAGTATATCAAATTATATGAAAAAGCATATTGTCCCATCCCTAGAAAAATCCTAGGTGTATTTCAGAGACACATTCTTATATATCAAAGAGCCACTTCCACATTTGTGACATTTTGTTTACCATTTATGCATAAAGCTACCTAATTCTATTAACTAGAAAAATAAAATGTGAATTTCTGATGAATATCTGTGCGGCAAAGGTTTAGAAATGACCTTTACACTTATGAGGCAAACAAGGTGGTGGTAGCATTTTAAAAACAAACATGCACACAACTACAGAGTATGTGTGCCAAGAATGAGTAAATTAAATCATACCACACCTGCTTTATTTTGCAGCACTGTAGACTGCAAGAATTGCAGTGATAGGACACACCATAATGATCATCCAACTATATTAAAGAAAGAGTGAGTGCACCAGAGCTGAGCAGCACTGAGGGACTGAATAGAAATAAAACATGACTGTAGTCTAATTATGCTTTAGGGCGGAGAATTGAAATAATTCAGCAATGTAATGCTATATAATCATACTGGTGGACAAATAATACATCTTTATGTGAATTTTATAATTTTTTATGAATCTGTAAACACTGTAACGAGAGTACACACAAAATTAAGCAGAAAGAAAAACACAAAATGTCTTATTTGGTTGACGTTCAATGGCTTTAAATTAAATAGATTAAAGATGGTGGAAAATATTTTGGGGTTCATATTTAGGGTTTCCATAGGCATGCACGAAATCAGCCAAAATGTACAAAAAAACAAAACAATATAACACTTGAACAAGTTCATAAAAAACAGCTAAATTAAAAGACTAAATTAGGGGCTAACAGGTTTTTTGATAGTGAGGTGACTGGTTAATTTACTGCCCACGAAGCCCTCATGTCTGTTTCTCCTTCTTGTTCGCGCTGTGCACTAGGTATACATTCACTTTGTACATTATAAAACTGCGAGTAAACCAAACCGTTCTCCCACTCTGTCCACTCACTCCACCCCCGTGTTGCCAGTGATCCTGACCCCTTCTGGCCTCTGGACATGACTCATCCAAGTGCCCTGCTACTGGTTGAGTCCTCATCACATGGTAAAGATGACTGCTTGTGGTGCCTGAAGACGGAAGTAGTCTTTGTCTATGACTGCAAATCAATCCGTGCTATATCTATCTGATATCACCCAAATAAGGATGGGTTCTCTGTTGAGTCTGGTTCCCCTTAAGGTTTATTCTTATCATCATCTCACGGAGTTTTTCAATGCTACCGTTGCCCTCATCTTACTCATGAGAGACAAACTGATAAGTTTAATTTATATGGATTTTTATTTTGCTATATTGATATTTTGTCCTTATTTGTACAGTATATTTTACTTTGTACAGTATATTTTACTAGTTCATTTTATTTTGAATTATGAATGAATGAATTCATTGTGGCTGGTTGTCCAGAGGCTCTTAATAAAACAGACAATAAAATGAATTTTGATATTTTACCCCCAAACCAGATGCCTCTGCCAGAAGGTTATTAGCTAGCCCTTGATAAAGCTTTCAACAAGATAATGACTCAAAACAATCATCCAAATAAACAGCAATGGCATGGGACACAATTATTGCTTCACAATGGTTTTGAACCCTACTAAAAACTGTCAACACAAAACTAAGAATATAATGCAGCTTAAAATGATCTGTATGAAGAAATGTGCCAAGATCCCTCTACAAGTGTCTCAGACATTGTTAGATGTTACAAAAGAAGTTCAGTGCTGCTGCTCCATCAGTGGAAAACACAGCTAAATAGAAATCAAAGAGTGCTGAGTGCAAAATGATATCTGGAAAGATAAAAAGGATACAGTGTCCCCATATATGATGGAGTGTATGTCAGTGAATGTATTATAAACTCATTGAAGTTTTTATAGGAACACTATATTAATACTGGATAGGGACTCCCTTTGCTCTAAAATGACTGCATCATTGCATTCCTGTAGGTTATTCAGGTGTACCTTCATGCTGCAAATCTCCCATTCGACCACTTCCCAAAGGTGCTCTATTGGATTTAGATCCAGTGACTGGGAAGGCCACTGAAAAACACTGAGGTCATTGCCATGTTTATGAAACCAGTTTGTGCTTTATGACATGTTGTATTAGCTTATAGCTATTATAAGTCGGATCAGTTGTGGCCATAAAGTGATGCACATGGTCAGCAAAAAAATACTCAATAATGTTGATATATAATACTCAGTAATACAATAGGCTGTGGCAGTCAAGCAATGATCGATATTAACATGCCAAAAAGTGTACCAAGACAACATTCCCCATACCAAAACACTGCATGTATAGGTGTTCAGCAATCCAAACCAGCAAGTCTGGCAAATAACAATCAAACCATGTTGAAAATCACAGAAAACACTTTTACCCTATTGTGATGATGCTGATGTAAACACTATCTCTGTAGGTATCTGTATGACTTTCTGTACTGCATCCACACTGATTAGATTGCATGAATGAGGATATTAAGGCAACAGTAGAAAAGAGATTAATATAGTGTTATACTGTAATATCTATTTTTTTTTACATTCATTACTAGCATGATTTCATCATTATCTTTAATTTAACTGCCATAAAGCAGTTCTTGTGGCAACTTTATTAATATGCCCAGATTAGTTGATGGTAGATTGTGTCTTATGATGATAAGACGATAATATATATAATAATAATTTGTACCATCACTGCTTATACTACTGTTTGGCATCCACCCAAAAATGTATCAGCACATCTGACTCATCAATATATATAATTGTCATTATCATTTACATGTAAATTAATTACTAGCTATGCCACTGGTGTGGCTAGTTAAGCTTAGTGATTAAGAACTGTAGTTATGCTATACACACAGATATACAATCTGTCCATCATACCTCGGGACCTAATGACAGAAAGCAAATAGTCAAAGAACACACTGCAGCCAACTGCAGAAGGAATAGGAGCAAGGGGAACAGAGAATCTATTTCGGGTGCCCTGCTGATAGTAGTGCCAACAAAACTGAGAACAAATTTATGCGCACATATTTGTAATAGAATCAGTCAGTGATGCACATACAGTATTTTTACCTTGGTTTACTGTAGGGGTCCTTCGAGCTGAACCAGCTTCTGTGCCTTCCCTCTGCCACTGGCTGAACCTGGCCAGTTCCCTCTTTTTCAGACCGTGCATGTGAGAACAAGCTTCGCTTCTTCTTGCCTTGAACTTCTACATCACTTACAGACACTGGTGCCTCCACCTCTGTTTCATCGGCCATCAACCCAGTATGCTCTAGTGCAGCAGCGATGGCCGCCTTTTCCTCCTCTCCTGGTTTATCAAATGACCAGCGGCGGCCGTCGACAGGCCCTCCACCTTGCTGCTCCTCTTTATGGCGGGAAAGGTTCTGCAAGGATAGAGAGTGAGCAGAACCCTTCTGCAGCACCCCTACTGCAGGGAACTGAAGTTCAGGTTTGGATTTAGACTCCACTTTAGGTTGCTTAGTCTGAAACCCCTGACTGGGTTGAGGTTTGATTTCTAAGGGCTGGGCTGTTTGGGCCTGAGTAGGTTTGCCTTTCTCTGGTCGGCTTGTCTGAGGGGTTTTCAGTGCTTCTTGTTGGGTCTCTGTCTGGAGCCTAGGTTGTTGTAGTACCAGTGAGGGGGGTTGGTGAGTAAGAGGAGATGTCTCAACTGGATTTCCATTAACACAGACAGAGGGCAGGAGAATGGGGGCATCACTGTCAGAGGTCAGGGAATGAGGCACTGGGATGCTAAAGTCACACACCTCATCAAACACATGTCTAACAGGAGAAACGAGTGGCGAGGGCGCAACTGTGTGCTCTGAAAGAGAGGGGGAATACAAAAGACCAAATATTATATATGAAACCAAAATGTAGTAAGCTAAAAAAATAGAATAACTTTGACCTTTTATATTTAGCAACAGTCAAATAGTCGATTCTATCTAGGTTTAGGCCATGTCCACACATAGCTGGGTATTTTTTTAAATAAGATTTTTATCTGCGGTTTTGGCCTTTCATCCACATGCAAACGTAGTGCTTTTGGAAAACTCCTTTCAACATGATGATTCTCCAAAACTCTGTTTTCAGTGGTGCTCTGTGGACAGGGGAAACAGAGATTTTGGCTTGTTGTAACGTCATCTTGTGTGCCGATGATATCATTGTTTGTGTGCTAGTCTCCTTGATTTGATGTCAGTTTTGTTTATAAGGATATTTGGTACATTTTTTCTCTTTTTTTTATTACCCGGCTACGTCTAGACATAATCTTTTTAAAGAAAAGCTGTAAATTTAATAAAAATTAAGGTTAAAAAAATTATTAGGGGAACAGGCTACAATTTATACATACAGCAATATTTTGTGTGTGCATGCTCATGTGTGCGTATGTGTATATACCTGGGCTGTTGTCTGCAGTCAGGTTGCTGCTGTTGCTGGGTGAATTGGAGAGGTCAGAGACCACTACACTGATGCCAGCAGTTGGACTAAGGCTTCCCCCCCTGGAAGATGACTCACTGCTCTCAGAACCCAGAGAAGTGCTGGACCGTGTGTCTGAGGACTTCCGTAATCTTCCATGGAGGAAGTAACTCCTCATTTTACTCCTCCTCAATTCCCCTCCCTCATCATCCTCATAGTCTTCTTCGCCACCACCATCACTTGGAAGACGGCCCCGCACGCGTCCTATTGCACCATAACTCCCAGGCACGATGGCAGAGGAAGACTCTTCATCACCACCATGCTTCCGGGCACGCATGCGCTCACGCAACCTGATGAAGGCTGACCGAGGTTTGTCCTTCATGGAGAGATCATACATGCTGGCTGTCAGGTTATGGCGAGTGAACTGTACCGTTAGCTGAAGCTCTCCCCTTTCTTTCTCCTTTTTGCCAGTTTTAGAATGAAGCTTGTACCATCTGAGGAGAAAAAGTGCAGCTTAGTAAAATGAACTCAGAAAAAGTGGACATACTATTATTTCTTTCTTCTTTTTTTTTGTTATAATACATGGGTATGTTCTCAAACAACTAACAGGTATTAAATTAAGTTCAAATAGGTTGTATTTAACTCCATTAAGTGCAACAGCTTTAGCCCAACATCCATTTTCACAATACATGTATTTTAAGAAACCTACACGTTACACATGTTGAACAACTCTTGTACATAATATTCCATTGAATCTAAAAAATATCATAGAATGATTCAATAAAATCTTAGACTCTTATTTTATAGGTCATTATAGACTTTTGTCCTTGGTTTTACAGGGAAACAGATGGCATGCTGACATAGATGCACTGGGAATTCTGGGACAGACATCATTACTGAATGATCATACACAATTCCTAAACAGAACTTATTCTCATACACCATGCAGACAACATTGTGCTTAAAACATTTTACACCAGTTAATGAATACTCCTATTAAGGGAGGAGCTTTCGACACAGACAGAAATATATTATTTTATAAAATGGAAACTATGCATGAAGCCTTGAAATTCTCCATACAGTATGAAGACTAGCTAAAAAAAATGTGAGAAATTTATCATAGGTTTGCTGAGATGAAAGCTGAGCTATCAGTTTCATGTTGCACCTGTTATATGCATAAGCATATAGTAAACATTATTATACAGTGTGGCCCAAAAGTAGCATTTTTCTTATATGAAATTTGAGGTTTTTATTATTTTAGCTTTAAAAATTGTTTGAATCAAACCAGATCTCAGAGATGTACTGTTAAACCCAGTAGTATTAGATCTGCAATAGAAAGTATATAATGAAAGTGGAGAAGATTGGAACAATGTTTTAATATTTTATATAACAGGATGTCCCAAAAGTGTCAATACCTGAAGGAAAATTAGCGCAATTTAACTTTTTAACAAGACATCTACTTCGTCTTATTCTATTTAAGGCATTCACAAAAGGCTACATATGCATACACACATTCATTCACGTTCAATTATTTATGAGCCCCCCCAAAATGGGGTGTACTCTCATCTCTTTTATTTAACAATTTCAATGTGGTGGTGTACAAAGGCACCAAATGCCTTGTTTGTTCTTTATACTGAATATGTCCAAACTATGAAAAAATGTGTGGAATTGTGTAGTTAAAAAAAAATGTTAAACAATGCAGAATATATTTTATATTTAGAAGTCGCTACAATTACCCTTGATGGCAGCTTGGCACACTCGGCACACTCATGGTATTCTCTCATCAGATTCACAAGGTAGTCATCTGGAATGGTTTTCGGTTCAGAGGTGTGCTGTGTCAAGGGTTAATTTGTGACCTTGCATGCCTTTTAATGTGCTTTAGACCATCAGTTGTCTTGTGCAAAGGAAGGGTGGATGTCAATAGCCATATTAGTGCTACTACAACTACTGTACAAATACATATGGTAAGGAACACTCAGTTAAGTAAATATAAAAGACTTTTAAAAAGTTTTAACTTTAAGAAATGAAGGTCAGTCAACCTGAAACATTCAAAGTTCTTGAGATTTATCTCCAAGTGCAGTCACCAAAATTATCAAACGCTATGAAACTGGCTCTCATGAGGACCGTCACAGAAAAGGGAGACCAAAAGCGCTACCTCTGCTCCAGAGGATAAGTTTATTAAAATGACCAGCCCCAGAAACTGATGCTTTACACATAAATGCTTCTCTGAGTTTAAGCGGCAGAAATATATCAACATCTATATACACACAATAAAAATATAATGTGGTGACATTACATGAACTTATCGATGCCATGTAAGTAATCGATGCAAAAGGCAGTCCAACGAAATATTAGAATGTGCACATTTTTTTTGGCCAGGCAGTGTGCATAAACATACTGTATCTTTTTTATGCATACAACATTAGAAATTATCATTTATGGTTTATGTTTTTAAATATGTAAAAATTTTAAGGACAGTGATGCTTCTATAAGAAATTAAAAGCATTCATGGTTAATGGGCTTGGAAGATTATATTCTACATTTTGGACCAAGTACAGTATATTTTTCTGATTTGGACTATTTAACACTTTCGCTTGGTTACTCCATTTTCATAGGATAGACAATGAGTTATGAAAACTCCTTTTATTTCTTAAACAATCTCTATTTTATTGTTCATTTGTTTTTTTGGTTAATTTTTTTTTAAACAAAAGGTGGTCCTCATTTTCTTCAAAACAATATAAAGGGCTGGGATTTATTGCCCTTATCTTTCCCAAAATTTGACAGCAACCAAAATGGAGTTTTAACAAATTATTATGAAACTCAACTGGGTTTGTCACTGATGCACAAATGCAACATGGCCTCCTAATCTTCCTATCTTGCTTTAGGCAAGCCGTTTTAAAATTACTCCCTGTATAAATTATATATATATACACTGTATATATCTCAGTTTAGGTATAGCTGTTTACAAATGCAATAATGCCGACATACCTAACATTAAAAGCCCAGTCTGATGCTTATCAGCAGTATTGATCTGCACAACTGTGCAATACATACGTGCACACAATTAACATTACAGTTAACATTCATAATGAGCCCAGGATCAATACAACCATGCTGCAAGAAAATGCTATGAATTTTTAGTTCTGCTCACAGCTGCACATCAGCACCAATGCACATACAGTATACCCCATTACAGTCAGTGCCCATCTCTCTCACATACACACCCACAAACACACTTGCCCACAGAGAGAGAAAGCAGGGTTTAGCACCATTGTCCTAGACCTTCCTTCCTACAGTATATATAGTGGGTTAAAGGCAATCAGAAGCTAAAAGATACCAATTCACTTTGTCTTCCCCCACACCACCTCATGGTATCTTCTAGCTTCTGACTGACTAAACACACTTGATCCAGGTAATCAGCAGAGAGTAGTGCAGGGATAATTGGAAAACATGCAGGGTTGCAGCTTTCAAGGACAAGAGTTGGCCACCCCTGCTACAGTATATACGGTCATTAAGCAAGACCAATTAATTTTTGTCAATCAAACTTTCAAGTGCAGTTACCTCCTTTATAAATGTACCTATCGTTCCGTCTTTGCTTATGCACACACACAAATTTATGCACATACACAATAACTATCATGAGATTACATCATAAACTTGACACCTGGAGTAGAATTTAATGCTGGAATCATTCTTGTCCTCTGTCTTCAATCAAAATAATTGAATTGCTTAATTGCTAAAATGGCTGTGTTGGTGCATGCAATGGTACAAAAATCATAAATAGAAATATGCAGACAATTTTGCTTTGTAAGGCAGGCTTGTGGTTTAGTGTACTATCTTGCAGGCAATGTTGACTTGGTATCATCTATATGCACACTTAGGGTTTAACCATTGTCGTATTCTTAGAAACTAACCTAGAGTTTTTTTGCACTAGAATTGAGAATTATTTTACTCCATACCTCAAGTTCACACTAGAAAGGCGAGTCTAAATTCTGTAGATATGCTAGCTTCATTTCCTCTTCCTTTCTTCATTTCCTTTCCCTACAATGTCAATCATGTTTCACCCAGTTGTTAGACCTAGTGAACATTTATCTGACGAATATGAAGCCACAGCACAAATGCTGCAACAGGAAACCGGGTAAATGGTGGCTTTAACCCTCAAATGAGCGTTGATTTTTAAAATAATAAGTACCATACTTAAATCAGTGTGCAGTATACTGCTATGTCACTGTTCAAGATGCCATGCTATTCTTTGTCACAGGCACTCAGGTGATCAATCACTGGTGAACAGCCTAGCCTAAATACTTTATCTCCACATTCAGGGAAACACCAACACAACACAGAATGTACCCAATTACCATGAGTGTGACTCACACACAGTCATACTGTAAAAGAATAAACATACTGCAGAAAACCAGCACACACGCACACACACACACACACACACACACACACATCTTTGCACATATACTTAGTTTTCTTGGTTTCTTGATGATTAAGTCAACAAACAACTTGATTACCTATTTCCTAGATGTGCAAAAGAAGTGGTGAGGAACAGATGTCTCAAGAACTACCCTCATTATCCTCATTATATATATGCATTGACAAAAAAAAAAAAAAAACACAAACTAACACATTTTGCATAATTTAACACATTGTTAGACATTATGTGACATGTAACTGTTTGCAAAAGCCAAACCAAAATACAAATATTTGCCTGAATTTTACACATATTCACAGGTCTACATTAATGATCACCAGTCACCCTGACATTAGTAGCTGCATGTAAGGCATAACCAATTTGCATTTAGTGACACCCACAAAACCCCATAAAAGGAAAAGCTTGCCGAACCGAAATGACAAATATAGGTCCCAAAATAATAATTTTCTCTAAGAAAAAAAATAATTAATCTACCATACCCAGGTGATCATGGACACCAAGTATACCACACATGGCACTGCTTGTTTTATTCAAACCAAAGCATTTTGGCCACTGTCCAGATGGAGCTGATCAAATTCCCTTAAATTAATGAGTGTACATATTCTTGTGTAAAGGCTTGTATGAACAATTTACAAATATATCCATCCATTCATTTCCAAATAATATATTAAATGAGGCATGTTATATCTGTCTAATTGTATCAACCCATACTAATTCTCTGTACTACCTACATGAAGTGAAATGTACATTTTCAATAGACAATGGATATAAAAAAATATGAGGCATAAAGCAAATACATATCTGGATTAACTGGGGTGTTGTAAAGGCATAATGATTGCTAAAGCTACAAATTAGCTTAATGCCATTATACGTACACACAGCATCCACTTTATTATGAATATATATTTCACTTATCCTATCAGCCAATAATATGGGAGCAGTGCAATGCATAAAGTCATGCAGTTATAGGTCAAGAGCCTCAGTTACTGTTCACATCAAACATCAGAATAGGGAAAAGTGTAATCTTAGTTACTTTAACCATGGCATAGTCATTTGTAGGATGGTAGGAGTACTGCTGATCTCCTGCTAATTTCACATACAACAGTCTCTAGAGTTTGCATAGAATGATGCACAATACAAAAAACACTGAGTGAGCAACAGTTCTATGGGTAAAAATGCCTTGTTGATAAGGGATGAGCAAAAGGAAAAGATTCAAGCTGACAAGGCGGAAATACAAACTAGTATGAAAGTTCTTTACAGCTGTGGTGAGGTTGAGGGGCTACAACAGCAGAAAACTGCATTGGGTTTCGCTCCTCTCATCTAAGAACAGGAACTTGAGGCTGTGATGGGCACAAACTCGCTGGTCAGTTGAAGAGTGGGGGGGGGGGGGAATCACCTGGTCTTCCTCCAGTCATTCAGGGTAAGTCTGTGTTCATGTGATGTGGTACCTGGTGCTGTTGTAGCCCATTAACCTCAACGTTTGATGTGTTGTGCATTCTGAGGTGATTTTCTGCCCTTCACAGGTTGTGATTATTGGTTAGTGACTATAGATTTTCTATCAGCTCAGACCTGTGAGGTCATTCTTCTCTGAACTCTCCCATCACCAAGGTGTTTCAGCCTGCTGGCTCTTCGGTCACAACGTTTTGTTTGTTTTTTGCACCATTCTGTGTAAAGTCTGCTGTGTGTGAAAATCCCAGGAGATCAGCAGGTTTTTGAAAAACTCCAGCCAGTCCATCTGGTGCCAGCAACCATGATATGGTTAAAGTCACTGAGACCACACTTACCCCCATCCTAATGTTTCATGTGAACATTAAGCTGATAAAGTTCTTGACCTCTAACTGTGTTGACCTCTACATTGTGTAGCTGCCACATAATTGGCTGACTGGTTAGCTGTATAAATTGATAGGTGTTCCTAATAAAGTGGAAGATAAGTGTGTGTGTGTGTGTGTGTGTGTGTGTGTGTGTGTGTATATATATATATATAAGATAGTGGTCCACAAGTAAAGCTGCAGGATCTAACATTGTGATTACATTTTTCATATTAGTATTACTAAAGGCATTTCTAGCATTTTGGTAATCTTAAATAAGACATTAGAGAAAATGTAATTTTACTGTGTTTTTTGTTTATTTTTAGGTTGTTTTTTTTTTAAACTTAGATTTCTAAGGTTAGATGTTTAGCCTGCAATGCGGAAGGCCCGGGTTCAATTCAGAGCCAGTGCCCAAACCCCAGCCACTGGATGCAGTGCCGGTCTCAAGCAAGATTTCTATGGTACTATATGGCAGCCAGTCCTCATCCAGATGCTCTATTATAAGATATGTAAACATTCTGATACAATAGTCAGTGCAACAAAGACCTAATATATGTAATTATGTCAGTTAACCCACAAATGATAGATAGATAGATAGATAGATAGATAGATAGATAGATTAAAAGGTTAATGATGGATTAAAGTCATTAACCCACAAATCATGCACTGACTGTGTGTGTTTGTTTCTTTACGCAGAAACACGTTCTAACTGTTCTATATTGTTAAATGTTTTAAGATTTTGCTAATTGGGAATAATTTCAATGGGCTGTGTCTCTTCTTACTAATAGAATATTACATTATAAATTATATTAGCACATGTTATATAATAAATTATTCCATGTGACATATTTAAAATCCCTTGCATATGATTCACTGGATTGTGATTGTATTCCTTGCAAGGCCAAAAATATAACCATGCAATGTATGTTTTGTCTCAGTTTAGCAGTGCCCAGCCCCATTCCTGAACATCTACCACTCCCAGGTGTAATAACCACTAACTATTTTTACACAATTACAACAATTAGTTAGAACAGGAATGTTTAGGGCTCTTCTACCAGTTACTGTATAGCAAAAATACTTATATATTTTAAGCTACTGAACTGTAGCCTCTGGCAAAAGTCATCTCTGCAGTGCAATGTAGGTTAACAAGCAATATACTGGAAACCAGTAACTGGACCAAAATGCAGATTTCCTTTAGAAAAACACCACTATATCCTCAAAGTATATAGATCCAGTTATAGATATAGATAGTAGTGTATATTCAAATCAGGTTGTTTAGCATTAGACCTCTACAATCATGGCACATTCAAGCTGCTTCATAAATTCTAATTATTATTTAGTATTCCTGTTCCAGTCGGGGCTACATCACTGATGAGAACTGCATATGCAGGCTTACAGTTAGCCTAGACTTATAGAAAGCAAAAGCTGACAAAGGAGAACTGTTCTCTGAGAAGAGGATGCTCATTATTTACCACATTAAAAACCAGACTCTAGTCTCTGCATCTGAGAGAGGTGACGTTATTTATGCTGTGACCTTGACTCTGACACGTTCTCTGGAGATCACATCAAGCGTAAATACACTGGGGTATACAGACTTCACCACGTTGCCGTTCAGATGGCATCAGTAACTGTCCCGAGGCCTCATTCACAGTCCTGCCTCTGCGAGCTGTATGAAGGAGGGCGTGACTGCGGAGTGGATTGCAGCACTCTCTCTCTCTCTCTCTCTCTCTTTCTGCAAGCTAGATTGCTCCTCTCACATAAACTGAAAACCAGGCACCGGCTTTAACATCCATCACCTTTACCAATATGATAAAACCTTTTTTGCAGCTTGTGCAAGAACACGGAACTAATGACAGACAAACAAACAAACAAGCAAACAAACAGACAGTCGTAAAGGCAAATAAAACCTACTCGTTTCTCATGCACACACGCTCACGGAACGCCTTGTCCAGCGCGATCACGGTCTGGCCCAGGAACACGTCGAGGCCGATTAGCGGGCGGTGCATGACGGTGAGGGTGAGGTCGCAGGTGCCCGCCGGGTGCACGTCGCGGCCCCTGTCCTCCAGCGCGCCAGGCTGCAGCTCGAACGAGCACTCCTCGCCCCATTCGGGCTCCGTGGTTTTCTCCATCACGCATGTGGAGTACTTCTCCTTGCCGAGCTGCACCACGGCGTACGCGTCGCTCGTGCCGTGCTTGCCCTTGGCGCGAATCCCGCGGGCTCGAATTACCAGCACCTGCACGTGCGTCGGCACCCATCGCGGCTCCTCGTCCCTGGTTACCGAGGCCATGGACGCGCGTGCTCGCAGCTCCGAGACATAGACCGCGGGACGGATGGTGACGTTAAAAAAAAAACTCGAGCGCTGTCGCGTGAAGCCCGAATAGTGCGCTGCAGAGTGATCGTCCGTCTAATCTCTCTCTCTGCGACAAAGCATGATTTCCGCCTGTACGCTGTGACTGAGACTGTCTACTTTAAATAAGTATGTGACTTATGTCATATGAACACGTTCTGCCGGTCTGTGTTTCGCGTCGTATCTCGTTCCGGCTCGGCCGCAGATTCTTGCCTTTGCGGCGCTGTTGCCACAGAATCAGTCCGCCGACGTCACTGTTTTATCCTCCCGCAGCACGAGGAAGTACCGAAAAGCTCCGCGCGGATCCGTTCCCAACCCTACCGCACAGTATTTCAAAATACTACACCACGGTTTCTAGTATTTAGCATTAAACAAAACAGTGTGCTTTGGCTTCCTTGTTGGCATAATCCGGTCAAGGTGCTGCGGTGAATGCACGATTCTATATTTCATTTCGTTAGATGTTCTCCTCCACTGCGTATACTACAGCTCTCTTTAAAAAGTCTTAATTTTTTTGCAATGCTGAATAATTCAAAATGGCTACACCGGCAAAAGTCCTGTACGGGAATTCCCTTATTTTGCCTAATAATGGCATGTTTTTCCAGATGGCAGTAAAGAGACACTTTGTAGTTTAGTGAACAAGGTTTAGTGAAAGTCAGCACCGGCTCACCTGCCAAAAAGCCCGAGAAAGGTCCTGCAGTGTACATATAGAGAGTATTAGAATGTTGATGTATTATCATCTGGTCGCAATTAAGTGCAAGATACCCCAAAAATCCGGGCGTGACTATGTACATATTTTACATTAGGCAACTTCCCAGAATCTCGGGTCTGTTCATGCACATGTCCTCGTCTCTTCAGCCCCAAACACCCCTTCCCCGGTCGATCAAGAGCAGAGCATGACAAGATACAGTAATAGTAGATTTTAAATACGTAGAGAACGCAGTTACACACTGTGTTTCTAGGTATAGATAAGGCCTAATTTGTGCATAATGAACTACACATGCTCTGTTAAATGGTTGTTTATTCCTGGACCATTAGATCACCATTAGATTGTTTTAGATCACACATCCTGATCATGTAGAACCAGTAGATTAGTGGAGACATTAAAAGTATTAATATTTGTATGTCATTACCAAACTTTTTATCTTTTAAGTTTAAAAATCACTGAAAACTTTATTATTATTATTATTATTGAATTTAAATAACACATTTAACACACAAAAATATGACCCCACAAGAATACAAAAAATATAGCCTTGCTAAATATTTTTCTTCTTTAAAAATTTTATTACTTCATTAACTGGCTGATTAAAATAAATTTTAGATCAAATTCTGCAAGCCTGGAATCCAAAATATTTTTGAGGAGATTTCAAGAGTTCTCCTATATTCCACTGATTATACTAACCCATTTTGTATTGCTTTTTGACTTTTTGACTCTCTTTGACTTTTTTTCTAGAGATACTTTTAAATGTAGTAATCACTAGTCATTTCATTTCTGACACAATGTGCAGTAAAATATCTATGCATTAGAAATGTTCATAGAAAAAATGTTAGAAATTCTTCTTATGCATTAGAAGAATTACATAGCTTGCCTATAAAAAAGGGAAATGTTGTGTTATTATTTGCTGCCAGGCATATCTGTATTACTGTATATGTAACAAAAATGGATATAGATGAATGGGATTTTTTTAGCTTTATGTATAACACACATCTTTTTAGCTTTATCTTTCCTTCTTCTTCCTTTCCTTTCCTTTATTAATTCATTTACTGTATTTATTTGTTTATTTATAAATAATCAGTGAACAAGAGAAAATAAGATAAATACTGACTTGCAAATTAATTTAAGCTGGCAGCACTGAATAATGGTCATACCAGTGGCACCATTGCTGTGTTGCCTTCTTAAACATACACATACATGCATGCTATTTGGAAACACCATTCAGCCTACAGGGCATGTCTTTGGACTTGCCAGAGGAAACCAGCAAGCACTGGGAGAACACAAACTCCATGCACAGAGACCAGAGGCGAGATTTGAAGTCCCAGCCCTTGGGGTGTGAGACAACAGTGCTAAACACTAAAGCCACCATGTCGCTCCTGACTTACATTCCAACATCTAAAATTTGCAGCAGGAGTATATAAAAAGGCAATCTTATGCAAAGGCAACACTCATGTCACCATGCTAATCTGAGTGATTCTACTCAGCTTTGTAATGGCCTTAATCTAATTCAAATGAGTCCCCAATGAGTGTCCCTGATTTAGTCCCAATTAACAGAAACAATTCTTAGACATGATATGTCAGTCTCTTCTTATCATTCACTCATTATCTGTGATCCATATCATCCACAGCTGTTGCACAATAATCACCAGTTACATCATGGACCATGCATTCCCACATCTCTCTCTTTCTTCTTCTTTCCTTCCCTCATGGTTATTCACTCAGCTGCTCACCTCCAGCTCATGCTCATATCTGGATAATACACATTTTGGTGTCAAAATATTCTCACAGGTCACATTACAGTCATTATCCTAAGCACCCTCCTGGTTAACACAAAAAAATACAAAAGGGGAGTTGGCATTCAAAAGCCCCTGTTATTTGAGTCAAAATGAGCGCAGTCATTCAAGAACCAGACCACACCTGACGCAAAGGATTCTCAAACAACCTCACATTTATTTATGCATATACATACTCTAATCCAATCAGGGTTTATTTCAAGCACCAAAGTGCAAATAGACCACTTACAGTCTAAACTGGGTCATTAGATCTCTAATCAGGGATCAGAACCACAGTGCTGCACTATATAATGAAATTCCACATGCTTAGACAAACACACATACACACACACTGATTTAATCAGCTCTTATTCACAGTCTTAAGCAGCTGTCACAGATATGAGCCCCTGTCATTCAGGCACACACGCATATACAAGGGTCAACAACATTTGTACTTTGGCATTTGTAAAGTATATCAAGTGATTTCTGATCAGCTTTGTGATGTTTGGTTAAATAAAGATTTTACTGAAATTTAGTTATAGGCTTAAGTCTTTGGGTAATTTTTATACCCACTGTATCCTTGTTGAGATTTAGCTTTTTTTATCCTAAAGCAGATTGTGCACTTTTGGCATATGTTTAAAAAGCTGTTCCCTTCTCTTTTCTTTTTTTTTTTTGTGTGACTGTGCAGATTGGCCACTCAGAATCTCAGATAGCAAAATGTTCCTCAGACCTTATAGCTGACATAGACTGGGATTCGACCTGATATGTGTAAACCATGTGGTTATCTCTAGTCTCTACAAAAGTGTTGTAGTTGTTTTTTATTTTTGTTTTTTTGTGAAAATGAATGTTGGAATTCACTCCTCTCCATCTAATTGAGCTACTCAGTTATTCACTACTATTGGATAAATTTAAGACTGACAAAAATCTAAAATGAGAAAGCTTTCGTTGACATTTTACTAAGCTACACCATATAAAGCCACACAACAGTACCTTTCCATGCTAATAAAATTATTTATGAGGTCATTTATCCCCTTTATTCTTTTTTTTCCTTTTTTTAAATCAGTGATCTATAGCTATTCTCATCTTTAGGAAAAACAGTCTACTGCTTTGGGAACGAAGTGAAGGTATGTAAGTATGCCTTATTGCTTAGAAGGATAGTTAAGCAAGTGTGTGTATGTGTGTGTGTTTGTGTGCATGCCTGTGCTTGTGTGTGCATGGGAGGGGCCTTGATTTTATCTTTTTAGTGGGGACCGAATGTTCTCACAAAGAGAGGAATATTTGACTTGTGGGAATATGTGGCAGGGATCCACACACCAAAGGACTCATTCATCCTGTTACCTAAGCAGTTGATTTCTGGTTTTTGAGTTTATTTTGTTGTTGGATTAATAAAAATGAAACGATTATTGTGTGGTCTTACAAAAGGTACACTTGTTGCTTCACACATTCAGGATCCAGGGTTTAATCCTGAGCTTGTGTCACTGTCTGTGTGACACAATACTTTGGTTGTGCACCCTACCCTGTGGTATATCACTTCCGGTACAGATACAGAGGTACAGATTAGAAAACATGCCCAGCACCTGACCAGACCCTCCAGCGCTGCGCTGATTTCTGGCAGCACACATTTGTTTGACGCAGCTGAGCATATGCTGTGCGCTTCTCTGTTTCAGGGATTATCAGTGGTGTCGTTTTACAAACTCAGGCCGGCGCACTTCTCTTTGAATGGTTTAACTCAATTTGGATTTTAATTATCCGCTAAACTGTGTGAGGAAGCCATTTGTGGGAATGAGTGGTGGCCCAGCAACCTCTCATGTCAATCATCTGATAAATGACCTTAGGACAATCTGTACTCAAAGGCACAATAAGGGGCAATATTAGAAGTTTAGTATTGTTTATGAACAACATTAACAACATGTTGAACAACATTATGAACAACAAATTAAAGATTTATGGTCTATATGACCTCCATCATGGCCTAAAGTACGTGCAAGCGTACAATACTTGGCAATAAAACTCTTTCTGATTCTGATTCTGATAAAGAGGAAGTTTTCTCCATACTGGTAATTTGTATCTGGTTGTATTTTTTGCCTGTAAGAATGAATGGTAGAATGCATGCTCAACTTGGTTATGGTCTAGTTATAGATTTGGCTGATCAAAAAACTTTTTTCCCCCTGATCAAGTCCTTTTTTGTGATTACAGTGTAATTCGGGGCATTTTCTTTCTGTATGATGAAGGGTCTTCAAATTAGATTAGATGTAATTCTGTGTAATTTGGCAAACTGAATGTTTCTGTAACTTCTGAATTTATTCGTTTGCTTCCATCCTGAATTACATTATCAAGAAAGATTAATGATCCTGGTCCAGAAACAGCCATGCAAGCACGGCCATGACACTAAAACCACCATGCTTGACCACTGAGCTATTTTTTTTTTTGATCATAAGTATACTTTCTGTCTTCACAATTTAGCCTTTCCTTCCCACTGGTGGAGGTTAATCTTGGTTCCGGAATCTCTGTCGCTGTTGTTTTGTATTTGTTTGTGATTTCCAATCCGGCCGTTTTGAACAGTTTTGTATCAGTTTGAGCATCCGATGAGCAGTTTTGTATCTTGTGGTCTGACCTCTATATTTCTGCTTTCAAAGTCTTCTTTAAACAGTGGAAACATTAACACCTGTTCATTGTCTGATTTGTAGTACACCAGTGTTTTCTTTCTTTTTCATATTGGGTTTTATTTTGGTTTTTCCTTTTCAACAACAAATGCAGTTTTCACAGTTGACATTCAGGCCTCAAACAAAGAATAGACATTTAGAGATATTAACCGTATAGCTGATTTAACATTGCACATCTGGGCAGCAAGAAACACCTGCCAGTCACATGGATTGCTTAAAACAAAGTATTTCATGTTGTAAGGTGTTTAACACGTCCAGATATAAATATGGACAATGACAACTTAAGGTTGAAACTATTGTCTTAAACAAAAATGTCTTCAGTGTATTGTATAGACAAAATAATTGGCCTTGCCATTCCAAGACTTTCATAGGGGTATGTATATTCTAAGGCAAATATTTTTTGTTTGTTTTTTCTTATGAATGTCTAGTTAAAAAAAAATAACATGCTATGCCTTTTACTTTGATACACTCTTTTATAGCCGCAACCAATTTGATGATGGAAAAATGACCTTGGGACTTCCATTTAATTCATATGAATATAGCCTTAATAAGTGTCAGTGCTAAACTCACACGGTCATCTAAGCTGTGTTGTAACAGAACTGAGAATGAGTAATGTATGATTAATATATAGTATTCGCTGACAATTTTAAAATTGAACTTGAAATAATATTCTTAATCATGAATGTGGTTGACCGCTTTTTTTTTGACACTGCACTGTTCCTACATGGTCTAGAAACAGATGTCTCATTAATACACTCATAATCTGTTTCAGTGACAGAATTATCTACATGAATAACAGACAATAAAAACTACAGTTTACATTTCCATTCAGTGCTTATGTTTTATTTTTGCCTGCAGAAGGGATTAACCTTGAATTACGCTCCAATGTTAGAATGATAATAGGACAATCTGCCAGTGAGGCCAGGACTGTTTAACTAACAGCTTGGATGGAAAGGAGAAACCTATACGCTAGATTTCAGAGTCCATTATGATATGGATAAAGCAGACCTATTGGTGAGGTGAGAGGTCAGAGTGGGAAGATCAGCGGGTATGTGGACATGATCATGGGTGGTCTATCTCCCATTTGCATTATAAGCACTAATGCTTGCTCTTTCTGAATCTATAAATGTGTACATGCATAAAATAATATTTTAGTTTGTTTAAAAAAAAAACACTCACTTGTGTGCTCACAATCAAGTATGCACACATCTTGAGTATTTCTACTAAGAGGTCTATTGTCATGGTCAAGGGGCTGAAGTCAGACAGGAATAATCAGTCCTGCATAGAATTAGACATAATATCTAGTATGTGTATGTTTAACTAATGCCACACTACTGAATAGAAGGTTATGACTTCAAATCCCAGCATTACCAAGCTGTCACTGCTGATTATGCATTGAGCATAATCATTAACTTCAACTGCTCAGCTGAATAAAAAATCTAGATAAATGTAAAATTAAATGTGCTTTCATTTAACTCTGGATAAGGACATATGCCTTTCCATAAATGTTAATGATAGAAAGCATATGTGTGATTCAAACACTAATTAGTTGTTGTTGTTGTTGTTTTTTCAAGTGTAAAAATCTCTTAATTGAAAAAAAGGTGAATAAGTGAGTCAGGCAGTCCCTTATGCAGGCCCATAGCCAGAGGTAGGTAAATAAAATTTTGGTTGAATCTGAATTCTTACATCTTTCACAATCTTTCATTGAGTTAAATATTTTTTAGTGGAAACAATTCTGATATTAAAGTCCATTTAAGCATTAGCAAGGTCACAATCTGCTGTAATATTCTGATTAACTGTTACTATTATGTCAGGGCAACAATTATTTTAGTATAATAATGCTATTAATCTATTTTTTTCACACCACGTTAATGGTTGAGATGGGACCTTCTGAGTTGTGACCTCCTTGATTCCAGCAAAGTTAGCATCAAGCTCATGCTTCATGGCTGAATTATTAAACTAAAAAAAATAGGTAAATAAATTCATAATGTAAATGGTCTAAAGTAATAACAGTAAACAATGTAATGTTGTTGTTGGTCTTTCGGCTGCTCCCGGCAAGGGGTCTCCACAGCGGAATACCCAGTCCGCACTACAACTTGGCACAGGTTTTACGCCGGATGCCCTTCCTGACACAACCCTCCC
>JAOVVA010000041.1:12705434-12723394 GCA_028565275.1 Leiocassis micropogon
AAAGTATAAGTATATAGTGCAAAAGTGTGCATGAATGTGTCCATAGTGGCCATGAATGCCCAGTCAGTGTTGGATGTGAAAGAGATGATATTAGTCCTGTAATTGTGTTGTGATTGAGAGACCTTATGGCCTGCGGGAAGAAGCTCCTCCTCAATCTCTCTGTAAGGTTTTCAGGGAGCGGAATCGCTTCCCAGACCGCAACAGAGAGAACAGCACTCTGAAGTAATTATTTTTATTAATTGTCTTTGAGTTTTTTGACACTATTACAGTTAGTGAGGTAATTCACATACGTATTTTTTTGTGATTGCTGCAACTGGGGTTCATAATAACGTGCTGAGTGCTTTGTCTGAGTTCGGTTCACCTTTGAGCACCAATCAGCATGAGGCAGCGCTGCTGTAGGCGGGGTTTTAACTTGCCTATGCGGAAGACAAGCCGCGGTCTGAAAGTCACGTCCGATTTGGAAGGAAGTTCCTCGTCGTCTCGATCTGAAGGTATGTTAAAGCTTCTCTACATACAGAGCTTCTTTGCCTCATTTTGATTCAGCGTCTAGAATCTTATATCCAAAGCCATGCCCAGTGGAGCCGTTTGGTGTAAAGCATTAATTATGTAATACAAGACAAACACATACCCATGTGAAGACCTATTTATATATATATATATAAAAAAATACATTTTAACAAACTTGGCCAAAATTAAACGAATGGCGCTCGATAGCCTCCATACCCGTCCTGTTCCGTGATCTGCGACATGTGTGTGTACACTGTATGTGTGTGTGTGTGTGTACACTGTATGTGTGTGTGTGTGTGTGTGTGTGTTAGTAATGTGTAGGCTGTCTCCGCACCGCTCTGCACTTAGCCTCAAGCTTGACAGTGACGACTACACACTGTTGTCCTTTCGTCTTCGCTCGGCTCTTAAAGTACTCTGTAAAAAGTTAAATGTTGACCTAGGTGTTTAGAGGACATGTCTCACAGGTAGTTGGCCACATTTGCCCTTGACGTTTCCTCCAAATACGAATTAATCGCCTCTCTGCCATCGTTCTCCATAACGCATGATTAAGCAGTGTTTGTGGATAGTCTGCTTCTTAAGACGCCTGTAATGTAGAGACGTGAAGGCCTGTTGTGTACTCCAAACTGCTTACACTTACAATAAACAGAATGTCAAATTCAATAAATACAATGCCACTTCCTGTTGCACATGCATTCGCTGCACCTCAGACTACACTCTATTAAAACACTTTTTATATATAGGTTAAGATTAGATTAAGAAAGTATAATGTCTTATGGTGAAGTGCATTTATGTAAGGAGAAAGCTATCTTCGTGGGATTTATTTAACGTTATTAATGAGACTTTGTTTGGTATCTAACCTCAGGTTTACTATAATAGGCAGAATATTGGTGAGGGAGGCAGGGAGTCCTCAATTGTCAAGTGGCAGAGGCTGTTCGGGTATCACATCAGATTATACTAGGTGCAGGTTGAAACTGATAGTATATTTATGATCAGTGTTGGGTGTTAGAGTACTCGGATTACTTTTTTGATGTAACGAGTAATCTAACGCGTTAGGTCCGCCATTTAAGTACTCAGTTATTTAGTTATTTTTTTAAAAATGTAATCCGTTATTCAGAAAATTTATGTAATCCGTGAGCCGGACAGCAGTGATTCCCAATCCGTTAGTGTGTGTGAAAGTCGTCCTACAAGCCGCACCCCGATAACTCTAACTAGTTACTTTTATCAGAAAGTAACACTGAAATGTAACTGATTACTTTTTAAAGACAGTAATTTTGTAATGTAATTAGTTACTTTAAAAAGTAACGTCCCCCAACACTGTTTATAATAATAATTGTAATATTAATAATAATAATAATGGTTAGCACTGTGGCCTCGCACCTCCAGGGTTGAGGGTTTGATTCCCTCCTCAGGTCTGTGTGCGCAGAGTTTGCATGTTTTACCTGTGGTTTTCCTTCGGGTTTTCTCTCACAGTCCAAAGACATGCAGATTTAGCTAACTGGAGTTCCTAAATTTACCATAGTGTGCATGTGCTTGTGTGTGTGTCTGCCCTGTGATGAATTGGCACCCTCTCCAGGATGTACCCTGCCTCTTGACCTACAGTAAGTCTCCTGGGATAGACTCCAGTCTCCTACGACTCTGTACAGAATAAGCGGTATAGAAGATAATACTACTAATAATAAGAACATAATAGTAAATAGTAGTAATTACTAGTTAACTAATAGTTGCTTTCGTGTAAGATTATATAAAACTATAACAAGAAGAGTTTAAAAACTTGCCAGTGTTTACAGTAGGTCATTGCTGGAGTCTGGAGATCATTAATTGGTTACCAGCTGGATGATGTCCAGGTCCATATAGCTTCAATCATGTGTGGAATCACTGAGACATGCCTAAATGCCAAATGTGATTGCTCCTTTTCAAGGTCATTATATTTTGCTGCTTTTTAATTATTTCTTGGTACAGTACCAGAGTCAGTCTTTTTTGTCCATAGTCTCCGTCAATGCATTACATTGAACCGAATGCTTATAATGTACATACTAATTTAAAACAAACTGTTAGTTTGGAGTGCATTGTCTGAGGGGGTTACTCAAATAAGACTAAAAAATAAAAAACTAAAGAAGAACTGCTTAAACAGAGAGGGTATGATTTGTGGGTGGTAAGACATAACTTTTGTTATGTCCTAGGTAAAAGTTATGTTCTAGGAGTAAAATTTAACATTTGCTGTAGTCAGATAATTGTTCCTCCCAAATAGTTAATCTATGAAGAAATTTTTTAGGCATTCTGGGTAAATATGACAGTTATTTTGAGACTTTTACCCTTTTTAATTCTTAATTAAATAAGGAAATTTAATTTTTATTTAAAAGTATTTTTGATTGCCCAAGACTATTTAGCTGTTACATGTGAAGTCCTTTGCTAAGAAATCTGCCCAGAAAATTTTGTTTTTTCCACACAATGTCTATCTTGTCCTTTTCACTTTCACTTTCTAGTAATTTCCCCTCTGGTAAAAGGCAGTGGTTGCATGATATGATACCAGCAAACAAAACTTATTAGATCATTACAGCATTGATGTAGAGCAATGGAGATTTATAAAAAAAAATTCACCTAAGGATTCTGTTCTTCTTTTTTTCAGTGTTGTTTGTGATTTTTTTTGGCTTCAAGTTCAAGGCAAGTAAAGTAAAATTATTATACTTACACTTTACAAAATCTGAAACTGAAACAGTTGCAACATTTCTTTGAAATGTAAATGTAATTCAACACTTAAGCATTAATTCACACAACCATTAATTCACACATTTTCTTCTCGTTTTCTGACAGTGCGAAGATGGCATATGTAGGAGAGCGGCTGTATGATGAGTTTATCCGGAAAAAAATGGCTAATTTGGCCTCACATGTCAAAGTGAGAGAAATCGTACCTTACTTGGCCTGCCTCACAAATAATGATCGGGTAAATTATGCAATACATTGTACAAAACATGCTTTTAAACTTTGTGTTCTAAAGTGTTGTTCACTGGATAAAAGATTTTATAATAAAATAATTTGAATGGTTCTTACAATTACTCTGACTGGTGTTGCAGGAGGAGATAGAGGCTAAAAGAGAGATCGCTGGAAACTACAATGCTATGATGCTGCTGCTTGATAACCTGCGCAGACGAGAGAACTGGCCTGATCAGTTTATTTCAGCATTGCAGCAATGCGAACACCGGACTCTTGCTGATGAGATCAGTGAAGTTTATGACAGAATAAGAGGGATCCCCAGTAAGTTAATTTTTTTGATTAATGCACAATAAGTTTGTTTCTATTCTAAACAAAACTGGCTTTTAAGCAATATACAATTAAGATTTCTTACATTTATATATTTTATTGCTTCTGTCCCTGCTGCTGCTTCTGTTTTTCTCAATTCTGCAAAACGTCCAGCGCCTGCCCCTGTCCCCGCTGCTGCTGCGCATACTCCAGCCCCATTTCCAGCAGAAGCTGTAGGAATATCTACCACGGCAACAATCCACAGTGCCCCGACCAACCCACCCTTGCTGACTCCTTCAGTCGAAGGCCCAACTCAGACAGCTAATCTTTCTCATATAAATTCTCCCCCAAGGCCATGTGCCAGCATAGCTGCTCCTGCCATGACAGAAGCCCCAGCATTAGTTTCAGCTCCAGATGCTGCAGTACACGTGCCTCCTAAATCAGCCCAACCTGCTGAACTCCCACTGTTGGCCTTGGAGTCAGGGCCACCTGGTCCAGTTTCTGCTCCTCCTCTTATTTATCAAAGTGAAGTCCCAGTTGGCGTTAGAGAAACATCCAAATTGGTTGTCTCAGGTCCTTCCGCCCCTGTAAATTGTCCTCCTGAGTCATGTTTTAACGCAGATTCTCCAGCCTTGGCTCCTGCCATAGTTTCAGCCCAAGATGCTTCAGTACAGCTTTCTTATGGATCAGCCCACTCTGCTGAACCCCCGCTGTTGGTGGTAGCACCACATGCAGTGCCCCCTTCTCCAGTCTCTGCTCCTGAGTTGATCCCATCTGTTGGGCAGAGTGGAGTCCCAGTCAGCTGTATAGAAACGCCCACACTGGGTATGTCAAGTGACCTAAAGTATGCTGACAATTCTGGACCAACCTCAGTTGCTGTACCTACCCTTCCTATTAATGCAACATCCACATCCTCACAGGCTAACAAACATTCTACCACATTTTCTGCTTTACCTGAAAAAAGCAAGGTTGCAGAAAGCTCCATTTCTGTGAAACACCCCATCCAAGACTCCAGCCCTCCAAGGATTGTAATTCCCCAGGATTCACAGAACAACCAAACAAACAATCAGGTAATATATCGAAGAGAACTTGATGTATTGTTTGGGGGGTATGATGATAATAATAAAGTAATTATACTTTATGTCATGATTCATTCCAATGCAACAATGTCACATTATGAAATGTCATATTGTGAAAATCAGCATTCTATACTTCTTGGACCAAAAGCAGACATTCTTACATTTTGTTTGGCCATGTTTAACTCTGATATACCACACAATGTGTTGGCCACTTCATGTGTGAATTTTTTTTAACGCTCCCAGAGCTGTCATTCATTCATCTTTTATACCGCTCATCCTGTACAGGGTCGAAGAGCCTGGAGCCTATGCCAGGATACTTAGGGCATGAGGAGTAGTACAACCTTGACAGGGTGCCAATCCAATGCAGGGCACACGCACATATATACACACACACACACTACGGCCAATTTGAGAATGCCAATTAATCTGATCTGTATGTCTTTGAACTGTGGGAGGAATCCAAAGTACCTGGAGAAATCCCACCAACATGCACTTAGACCCTGGACCGTGGAGGGGTCGTTCACAATTTGAGTACTGAGCATTTTAGACCCATCAATCCTATAGAATTAAGCTTCATCCTGTCTTGTTTCTTTTTCTACTACATCTGATCTTTCAGTCAGTTACACTTTAGAGCCTTCAAATGTGGTGGGTGATTTCCAAACACATACAGCTATAAAACAGTGGCTTCTGTCTAATGTGTTTTTGTCTTGCATTCTACAGTTTATTACATATTTTCCAATTTTTTATTTTCTCTGCAGGTTGTAGAGCGGGTAAACACTGCAGCTCCGCCAAACTTTCAAATTCAGGAAACAGCCCGGGGATCAGCACAGGCCTCACCTTCAGCACCTCCAGATACCACTGCTCACTGCTTGGACAACTTGGCAGCAGAAAATGAAGAGAATTTTAGCAAACCGGCTGTCCTAAGAGGAGAAGAGCCCTGTTCGGTCAGTTCTGATCTTCAGATCAGCCATAGGACCACAGAACACTCACCAACACAACCTGTCAGGCTTCAAGCACTGTCCAACCAAAACTGGGCTGATGAACCTGTTGAAGGGTCTCTCTCAGTCACTACTGATAATCTGATGATCAGCTCTTCCACCACAACTGTTTCTACACAGCTTGATTCTGGTCCTGTAGCCCCTGTTGAAAACTCTTTTCATAGAGCACAGAAAAATGGCTCTACAGAGGGTGATAATATTTTTTGTCTTAATCAGCCAGTGGAGGACCACTATGAGTCTTCCAGTCAAAGCTTTCAGGCAGAGCAAGAGACACGCGAACACCTTGTTGAATTTTCTGAAAGGCCATCTGTCCAAAATCTCAGTGGTCAGCCTCCAAGCATGGTTGGACCAAGCACAATTGGCCTTAAACACAATGCTGAAACAGAGAATCTTGTCCAGTCTGTTTCTTTAATTGAAACTAGCCAGCACAAGCAAACACAGTGTATACAGGAAAATAATTCCAGTGAGCAGGCAATTTCTGCTGTAGAGCCAGCCTCAGCAACTTATCAAGAGTTAGAATTAAATAATTCAGGCCAGATTAACAATCCTCGATCAGAGCAGGGAGAAGAGTTCCAGGGAGTGGTGCACAGATTTCGGTCTAACCCACACCTTATTGGAGCTGCAGCTATTGGCATAATTGCTGTATTTTTGGCCTTGAGGCTAAAGCGCTAATATCCGAGCAGCTACGTACCACCATTGGTGCCTTGAAACCTAAGACACAAGGATTTCACACAAGGATGCTCTGTCTAATTTGTTTTATTTATTACCATTATACTATATTATGTCAGACCAAGTAACTAAAGAGCACTGTGCTTATGACGCTCATGTGAAGATTTAAATCAGTGATTAAGCCAGTAAACCTGGTATTTATCACAGTGATTTCAAGCTTACTGACAGTTAGTAAATTCAGCTGCATGTACATGTAATCAAGTGAATGTGGTACTTGTGTACCACAATTACACATTTTATTTCATTCAAACACTTTCATCTTTTATTGTGTACTGGCTCACAAAACATTAATTTTCTCCTTTAATTTGTTCCTTCTGCACATCTAATTTTGACTAGACATCATTATAATTATATGTGAATGGTATAAATCGTTGAATTAATCTTGTACTGTTCTTACCAAAGACCCAGTGAAAACCTGTAAAGGTTATTTTGCGACGTAAGAAATGTTATTGTATTACAAATATATTTTAAAATTGTGATTAGCTCTTTGCACAAAAGACTGAGTATGGTCTTAAATTAATTTGACTGTAAATACGGTAATGCAGGACTTTTTTCAAAGCCTTATGGTTATACAAGTGAATAATAGTATTCAACAAAGTTATTCAACAATGGTATATAAACCACTGACATGACTTATCTGAGGTGCCCAAATTTGTACAACTTTATCAGACTGTTATGTGTTTATTTTGAAGCATCATCAAATGTGATCCCACAATCCTCTTTATTCATGCTAGATGTTCAATTAGAAAAGGTCATTGTAAATGTGCAGATTTGATATATTAGTCATGACCAAAAAACATGGTTTAGAGGTAAATGTAATATATTTATGGCATGTAGTCCAGTACAAGATTTGCCAGTCATGTATAAACCGTGCCTATGTAACGTGATGCTGATAAGTGCCACGATATTTGGGTAATTCTTTAGGATTGCTTAAAAGCGTTTCCTGACTGCACTCTTTTAATGAAAATAAGATTGTGTCTGTATAAACTGAGTTGTCACTTTATTTATTTACACCTCCACTCTTGTTGCTATTTTTTAAGATCGAAAGATTGTAGTTCATTTGTTTATTTGCACCATCTGTCTGAATGAATAATTAATTAACACAAAGATCTGGCCAGTAGCAGTCCTGTTCTTAGAAACAAAACTGTTGAATGGCAAGAGGCTAAGATACATGCACAGGAAATGAAAAGAAAAAATATTTTGTAAGGTTAATAGTAGGTCTGTTTAGGGGCCAGTAATTGTACACAGTCTCTCAAATTTGTATTGCACCAGATGTTGCACTATACAAATAATATCTGCTATTTAGTGGTTGTATGGTGGTCTGTGTTTATTAAATAAAGAGTTCAGGGTGACTGAAGAATTGCCTAGCAATGTTTTGGTGACAGTCAGTTTCTATAAACTCCACATGGTTGCATTGAAAATATTAAACAGCCATTAAGTGTAGTTACAAAGTAGTTTTACCAATAAAGCCACAATCTGAGAGGTGCAGCTTTAAAGTAACCATTTAATTTATACTCTGTATGTCCTGTTTGCTCTAAAGTCAGTACAGTATATGCATATACAATAACTGTAAGAAAAGGTGGGAATTAAATAAAATGGTCGCTGAGGAAAATTGTGACTGTGACTGCTTAATCAATAAAAACACTTGCAAAATCAAACAAAAAAATTATTGTATTCACCTGTAGGAATGTCAATAGTTCTAAACCCATTTTCTTTCCTGATTTGTATTTCTTTCTACATTGTAATATGCAATAATCTCCGTTCTATCTCCAGTTGATATTGAGATGTGTCTGCTACTTGTGCTCTGTAAAGCTTTCATAACAGCTCTAACAAAATGAAAAGTTTTGGTCTTTGCTTTCCTTGGATCATGGTGCCTGATGGGTTTTGCAAATGCACTTGACAATAATGTTTTTGCAAGAATTATTCCAGAACAGCTGACCTTTGTGTCTTACAATAACAATTGACTGTTGTTGTTACTTAATTACCTAATGCCATATGTGTTATTTCATAGTTTAAAAAAATACAATATTGTTATTGAATGTAAAAAATAAATCCAAACTTGTGTCCAAACTTTTTACTATGCACTAGTGGAAAATATACCCAGGCATACTTAAACGCCATAGGACAGAATGTATTAAACCGAATCTTGTCAGAATTTTGGTTGGCAGCTTAGAGATACTGTACAAGCAAGATCTTGATTCATCAGTTAGCACAGTGTAGCAGCTTTAAGCACATTTGCTCTCTAGACTGAGTGAAAGAAGGAAGAAAGTTGCCTGATAACCTATGCAGACGTGATCTAAGCTCCTATCTGAGATTTAACTGCCAACTTTAATTCTTGTGAGAGACCTCACTGTTTTTAAATATAACATTTTTGGTCTCTGACCCATTCTGTCAAAGGTTCTCAGTGTATTCAGTTCCATCATTCCCTCTTGTGACAGTTCTGCTAACTGGTCACTGGTTTTTTTGACTACTAGTGGTTACTCCGCTCGCCTGCAGATTCTGATGCCAGCATGCTAACAATATCTGCAAAAGAACAAGTCAAGCCAAGTTCAGGGAAGGAAGCATTAGACATTTTAAGGTAGGCTGGTCTGGAAAATCAGCATAAAGGGCCCGGGAAGATGAGTGAGAATGAGACCTACAGTTGGCGGTTATATAACCAACCTACTGGATTTCAACTGCCGTTAAACAACAAGGAAGAAGAAGAAGTATGCAGGCAACTCGCTGCCGTTTCGGCAGCCCCTACATCTGCCTGTCATAGGAGCCATTACTGTAGATGCTCTGCAGTCTGGTCCGGAGTTTCAGTAGCTATGAGCTCTATATATGATGCTGCCTACTGTTAGAGTTGGTGAGGAACACCCACACTCACAGTATGACATAAAAGTTGCTAACGCTGCCTACTGCAACTACTGGCTACCAAGCAAGCAGAATTTATGTTTTAGAAATAGAGAGATTGAGGTTGATATTACTGTATTACAAGACATACAGTATTTCATCATAAGTCTGAGTTTATAGAACTATCAAATTCCTAAAGGTAAAATAAGCAAAAAGGCACCTATAATTCACATGGATGAATGCTGGTTAACAGGCTATGCAGGTTAGCAGATTAAAGTCCCGCCGATATATATCATATTTATTAAGATATGAGCCTAAGAATGAATGTAGCCCGCTAATCAAGACAGTGATGCTTGTCGAATAAATTAAAATCTGAATATCTCGATAGATTATTGGTCCGTTGCAATTTCAGTTGGGATGACGCGCTCTTCTTGTGACCAATCACATGCCTAATGCTTGTGTTGTAAACACAGAGACGTGCATTCAGCTGGAGACGCTCATCGCCATGAATAAAGGAAATAACGTTTAATTAAAATGCGAAGAATGTGTCCTATTTAAATGCTCCGGTTGTACAATTTGAAATTTTCTAAAAGCCGGGTGTGAACGACTGTCATGGAACTGAATGGTTACCTCTGTGACAGTGAGGTCAAAGATGAGGACGCGACGGAGACACAGCCGCTTCGCTCCAGGGCCGAAGTGCCGCGTAGCTTCGTTGCTACAGCAGAGCCGGAGCGCAGTCCTACCGGCGGAGGTGCTCAGGCAGAGCGGCGAGTGTCGAACTCGAGCTCGGGGAGACAGAGGATCGACTCGCTCAGGAAAAACAGGCCGCGTATGTGTTCCTGTTTTGGCGCTAACGGTAGCAAGCTAGCAACAAAGCGTAAAGGAATATAAATTAATTCACACAGTAAACCCCACGCAGAAGGAACTGGATTAGTGTATAATGGCGGCAGGTTGAGGAAACACTACATTAATATATGTAAACCTTATAATAGCCATTTTTAACTTTAAATTTCGATTATTCTAGGTGTAGTTTATAGATAGAGCCACGCCCACAATGTACGATAATAACCACGTTCAGCGCTGTAATACTGTTATTATCAAGTTAGTTAAAGGTAATGTATACCGAGCACTAAATGAATACAGTTTCTATCGTAAATAATGATAGTTTACGTAATAAAGTCGGTTTTGTCGTTATATTACTATCAAGAGATTTGGGCTTATACGAGGATAAGTAAAAAATATATACATACTCTTGCTGTAGAGTTTATTTCAATAAAGCAAAATACATCATTTTTAGACATAATGTCCTAGCATTTCAATACACTTATTCCATCTGGCAACAAGCTTTTGTATTCCCTCATAAAAATGTTTTTGCTGCGAATGCACCATTGTCTTTACTTCTCTATCAGAAGTGAATCTTCATCCTCATAATGCTGTTTTCGTGGGACCAAACAGGTAATACAGCAAGATCAGGAGGGAGGATGCTTTAACACCTCAAAGCAAAGTTTAGACAGTATGTCCAGAAGTGTCTAGACATGCATTGTTATGCAAGATCACAAATTCCTTGGATAGAGTTTAATCCAAAGTTTAGGCTTCAGCTTTTCAATAAGCATCTCCAAAGTTTTATTATAACCAGCGTGTAGATAATTTTTGACTCATCCTTATATTGTCCTATTATCCCTATAGTGTACAGAAGTAAAAATGTCTTTTTTTTATGTTTTGTCCATCATATATAGTTATGTAATATTTTGTTTGTTGTTGGTCTCACAGCTTTCCCATGGTTTGGAATGGATATAGGTGGTACTTTGGTAAAGCTGGTTTACTTTGAACCCAAAGACATCACGGCAGAAGAAGAGCAGGAGGAGGTAGAAAGTCTGAAAAGTATTCGACATTACCTCACCTCACACACAGCCTATGGGAAAACAGGCATCCGAGATGTGCACCTGGAACTGGCAAACTTGATTTTGTGGGGACGCAGGGGCAACCTGCACTTCATTCGTTTTCCCACACAAGACCTTCCAGCTTTCCTGCAGATGGGTCGAGACAAGCATTTCTCCAGCCTGCATACCATTCTTTGTGCCACTGGTGGTGGCGCATACAAGTTCGAGGCTGACTTCCGCACAGTGTGTACCTGCCCGATTCATTTAACATAAAACGCCTGCAAACTTAGATTGTGGTGTTCAGATTTGTATGCCAGTGTAGTATGTTTCATTAAATAGGAACCTGCCCTTGTTCTTCTTTCTAAGATGGCAGACCTGCAGCTTCTGAAGCTGGATGAGTTGGACTGTCTGATTAAAGGTGTCCTTTACATTGACTCAGTGGTCTCAAGTGGGCCTCCTGAGTGTTACTACTATGAGAATCCCACAGACACAGAGCACTGTGAACAGAAAGCCTACAATCTGGAGAACCCTTACCCTTTGCTTCTGGTCAACATCGGTTCTGGAGTCAGCATACTGGCCGTTTACTCCAAAGACAACTACAAGCGCGTCACTGGTACCAGGTCAGTCAGGGCTTACAAACAAAAGTACAGTTCATTAAATGTCTAATACAACCGTATTATAAGTTAATTACTAAATATTATACTGTGTGGTCAACTGACATGTTTAGTATAATGGAAGTTTCTGACTAGTACTTCATTTATATGTCTCTTTTCATAGTTTGGGTGGTGGTACTTTCCTTGGACTGTGTTGCTTGCTCACTGGCTGCTCCACCTTTGAAGAGGCACTGGAAATGGCTTCAAGGGGGGAAAGCACTTGTGTGGATAAACTGGTCAGAGATATTTATGGGGGTGATTATGAGAGATTTGGTTTGCCAGGATGGGCTGTTGCTTCTAGGTGTGTATGAAACACATCTAATCACAAGCACAAAGCTATAACTTTTATGAATCTGATAGTTCTATCAATTCAGGCTCATGATAATGTACTGTATGTCTTGTATAACAGTCATGATGTTATGTGAAATACATGAAATATATGCATTAATGCTGTAGAAATCTGTATTTTTGTTACTTTTTTTAAGTTTTGGGAGCATGATGTGCAAAGAAAAGAGAGATTCCGTCTCAAAAGAGGATTTGGCTAGAGCCACACTAGTCACCATCACGAACAACATAGGTTCAATCACACGCATGTGTGCCCTAAACGAGGTATGAACTAAACACTGCCACATGCTAATACAGTTTTCTTTTTGTAATTTTAGTCCGATTTGTCCTTGCTCTTGTCTCTCAGTCTCTTTACGGTGCTGCCTTGTGAAATCTGGATCAAGCAGCATTGTACAGGGCTATGAGTGACCTGGGTCCAATCAACACTCTTTCACTGTTCATTGAACTTTGTTCACAGGGTTTGATAAATGTGTCTTATTTAGAACATTGAGAGAGTGGTGTTTGTTGGGAACTTCTTGCGGGTGAACACATTATCCATGAAGTTGCTGGCGTATGCAATGGACTACTGGAGTAAAGGCCAGCTTAAAGCTCTGTTCCTCAGACATGAGGTATGTATGTGTGTTGTAGGGAAAAACATACTGAAACACAAAAAGCAGAAATGGGTTTTAAGGATGTGATCTTTTGTGTGTGTGTGTGTGTGTGTTATTTCCAAAGGGATACTTCGGTGCAGTTGGTGCGCTTTTGGAACTGTTGAACTCATGTTGATCAGGGCTATCACCTCAACACTACAACCAAAAGTCTCAGTAACTCTGAACATTCATCACAGATGGCTTCACAATTACCCCATGAGAAGAAGTAATGCTACATGTATTAATAGTGGACATTAGTAGTTTTGTATTGTGCTATATTGTAGCTCTGGTCCCTAGGTGATGACTTTGGTAAAAAAAATAATAATAATAATAATTTATGTATAGTCAGTTGTCCACATTGTCCTCTAGATCATGGGTAGCCTAGGATATTTCCAGGGTAGCCTTTTTGCCAAGGATAGTTTACTGCCAATTTAGCTATCAGATTATTTTGTTAGTGCCATGATTTTTGACATAGGCCATGATTTATATGAATCCACGCACAAGCAAACATGGTCAGTGTAATATTGGTAAAGGAATAAGGCACTTGTAATTAAATGTACAAAAGAAAATGCAATTCCCATATGAAGAGACATCAGAGACCAAGTCAGGCCAGTCAGTACATTCCCTGTGTACTAATGATCATAAATGAGGCACATAGGTCTCCATAGGTCAAGATGTCATACATTATTAAAATGTTTATCTGTACATCCTTCTCACTATTTTAATGATAATGTATGCAAATTTCAAGAAATTGTAAATATAAGGTTTAAATATCTGAGACATTTATTTTTGCTTTAAGTCTTTAAATATGGCATACTGATAGAATGACAGTTTCGGCTAAATGACTTGTAAAGTCATGTTATTTTGCGAAGCAAATTTCTTTAATTTTGGGGCTGTACACAGTGAAAATGTTTTGCGGAAATATGGTGCATCAGCTTTAACTTATCTAGCCTGTGAATTTAGGTATTTCCTTCTAGAGAGCATATTTCTTATATTGTCTGTTTGAAAAAAAAATCACAATAGAAATCTTGACCTGCAACCATGTAGGGATTAACCAAAAACATGAAAGTTACAGGGATTGTGGTCCAACAGTTCTGCATTTACCTCACAGTAAACTGTAATTTACTTCCCAAAGTTTTGGTATGTTTAGGTTTGACCTGATGACTATATTAGACAGTCACAGATCAGTGTGCTGTATGATATTTGAAGTGCCTAACTAAAAGACAATCAATGTGACAAAGCTGCTTCAAATGCCACTGATTGCTATCTTTAAAGATATTTAAAGTTGGTTTGCAAGGATTGTATTGAGACCCACCTTTGTACTTTTTGTTACCTTGTTTTGTAATAAAAATATTTGAATTATGTGCTTGAGTCCGAATATTTACTAAGTTCCTTTTTGCTCCATGCAGAGACATACATTTATCAGCCATAACATTATGACCACCAGCCTAATATTGAGTAGGTCCCCCATTTTGACACCATAACAGTGATGCACTGGGTTCTGACACCTTTCTATCACAACCAGCATTAACCTTTTCATCAATTTGATCTACACTACTGCTTCTATTGAATCAGACTACATGAACCAGCCTTCACTCCCCATATGGAACCATAAGCCCTGGCCAGTGGCCACCCATGACCTTGCCACCGGTTCACCGGTTGTCCTTAATTGCATTACTTTTGGTATTTCCTGACCACTGCAGACCAGGAACATCCCACAAAAGCTTTAGTTTTGGAGTTGCTCTGACCAAGTCTACTAGTGGTCAAAGTTTGGCCTTTGTCACATTCACCCAAATCCTTAGACTTGCCCATTTTTTTCTGCTTCCAAAACAACAACAAAAAAGATTCACTTGCTTGGTTTAGTAATATATCCCACTCACTTCCAGCCAAAATATCGAAAATGTAGTTACTATGAGAAGGGCTGGATTGTGATGGCTAGACAACGAAGTCAGAGTAACTGCAAAGCTGAAGTTTTTGTGGGATGTTCCTGGCCTGCAGTGGTCAGGAGGACATACTGTATCAAAAGTGATCCAAGGAAGAAAAACCGGTGAACTGGCGACATGGGGAGTGAGTGCTGGCCCGATCTAATGGAAGAGCTATTGATCAAACTGAAGAAAAGTTTAATGCTGGTCCCAACAGAAAGGTGTCAGAACACACACGTCATTACAGTTTTGGTGGCAATGGGGACCGACTCAATATTAGGCGGGTGGTCATAATGTTATGGTTGATCGGTGTACGTGTCTATGAGGAGAGGTTTTAGTACTGGCTGCTTTAAGGACGAGACTCCGGTCACGCAAACGGAAATATGGAAAAACTCCTTAACGGTGAAAGAGCCAGTGTGCGTGTTTTCTTAACTCCTCCCCCTGCGCGCGCTCTCTCTCTCTCTCTTTCTCGCGCGCGCGCCCGCGCGCTGTCTGTCTCTTCCCACCTTCTTTTAGGTCGGGCTCATTATCCGCCGTTATTAGGAGTCGCAGTGCTGTTCATAAACATAAGCTTCACCGTTTACAGCAGCTATGTCGAGTCTTCAACGGTCTGAGCCATTTTCATAACTTTTTTCCACTGCTTTAAACTATAGAAAAAAGTTCCTGTGCCGGAGGAGAACTAAAAAGGATCGACATAAGCTTTAAAAAAAAAAAAGAAAAAAAAAAGGTAGGAGCCACTGCCCTGTATTGTTCAGACTGAATTTAGGTCATCGTTTGTGTGCTGCTCTGATCAAATCTGCTGCTGAGTAACGGGTCCGGGGTTGTGACTGATGAGAGCACAGGAGCTGCTCGACACGTAGACCTACACACAAATGCCTTATTGCATCTGTTCACTGACCTGATTTTTAAAAAAAAAACTGCTTTTAATTGTTCTAGCTCGAGCATATCAAAGATAATGTTAATTATCAAAGAAATAATCATCAAGTAGCCAGTCTATACAGTATTATTTTAACAGTGATTTGTTTATGCTGTGGCTTTTCTTGTAACTTCTTTGTGTCCATTTAATGTAAACCTAGGTAATATTTCTTCAAAAGCAATTCCATAACATGTGATAATGACCTCTCACTGGCCTTCAACATCCATATTATTGATGTTGAACTGATTTTCTGAACGTCCGGTCCTTTGTTTTCTTGTCAGACTTGTTTAAAAGACTAGATTAATAGTCAATAAGATCAATATAAGCATTCAGTTTCATTTTCAGTGTTTGCTGTGCCCTGTTTCAGTTTTTCTGCTTTCTGATATAGGCAGTTATTGTCGTCATTTCTCCAATTGTTGCTAAATATGTGATAATTTTCATTTCATAAAATATATGCAAAGATATGAGTACCTCTAGTACTAGCCTGATGACCTCTGTCATTTTGCCTGCTGGAGCAACTTGCACGTTTTCTTCTTGTCCTTTCCTTGCTCTAGCTGCCTCATGAAAGGCCTATAATTATCAAGCGGGTGCATGCAGAGAAATTATAGACATGTTCTGTGCTCACAAGTTAAAATTCACTGGTATAAAACACAACCTTGTTAAAAGTTCAACTCATCCCAAAGCCCCATATGTGCACCGCTAGGGCCATGGTGCCCCGCCAGTCAATCTCATAATCCAATGCCTGTCAGTAAATATTCAGTCTGGCAAACCACTTTTCTGTCAAATATTCTCATGAACCTCTGCCAGTATCCCTTTACCTAGAGTTGAATTATATTTGCTAAGTAAACAGTTTGTAATGCAAAAAAAAATCAATAAATTATTTTCAGTGTACAAATCTGCAGATTCACACTGAAAGGGAGACCCTGCCTGGAGAAAAAATGGAGAAACTAACTAAAAAAATTGTCATTGCCTGTTTTTGAATTTTTAACACTGTCATCTGTTTTTAGGAGTCGTTGCTGGAATTAATCAATTTGTGTGTATGTCTGATTGATGGTGCAAAAGTGTATGAGCTATTTTTGTGGGGATTCTCACAGCATTGTTGGACTAGAAGCACTGTCTAGACAGTCCACTGCTTCTTCATCCTCAGACTAGTGAAAAATATGCCTTGAATTTTGAACTATGCCTCAAGCATCCTGGGTCAGTCAAGAGAAAGATCAAAGGTTAGGGATTATTTCCAAATGGCTGTGGAAAATAAGGCCTTAGTGAGATGCTGAATCTGACTAATTTACTCAAACAAATGGTCATGAAAACACACATACAGTATACACAGTATGTGTATGTTAGTTACACAGTGCCAGTAGCTCACCCCTTTGGCCACCCTGTTTGCATTTCTAAACGCCAGACAGCTGGTTCTCATCAGGCCTTCATGCAGAGTCACAGACAGGCATGCTCAGTCTCCATGCTTCTGTTCAACATTCCATCAAAGGGTTCTTCTTTCTTCACTTTCCTTTACTGCAGATCTAGCTATGGAGCAGTCTCAGTGGTGGAGACATGTAGTGTTTCTTTTTCTTGGCATTTGGGTTCCATCATGCTTTGCTCAGACAGCAACCACTGTGCGCCCAAGTCCCACTCCAACAGTCAAGGCACCTGGGTATCTAAAGTTCCGACTGGCTGGTCATCCTCGAAAGCACAATGAGGGTCGGATTGAGGTTTTCTATAAGGGTGAATGGGGGACCATCTGTGATGATGACTTCTCACTGGCCAATGCTCACGTGCTCTGTCGCCACCTCGGGTTTGTCTCTGCTACAGGCTGGGCACATAGCGCCAAATACGGAAAGGGCACAGGTAATTTTACTCCTTAAAAATCACATAGTATAATTCTTTTAACTGTTAATTCAGTACTTTCTAAATGGGTTGTGTGTATGTATGTGTTTAGGTAAGATCTGGTTAGATAATGTACAGTGCAGCGGCAGTGAGAGGAGTATATCAGTCTGTAAGTCGCGTGGATGGGGCAACAGTGACTGTACTCATGACGAAGATGCTGGGGTGATCTGTAAGGATGAAAGGCTGCCAGGATTTGTTGACTCCAACATCATAGAGGTACAGTCTGTACCAAACTCACTCATTTCCACAAGCCACTTCTCTCTAACCCAATTATAAGTGTATTTGTGAATGTAAAATGTGAGTAAAATCTTCAACCTAGATGTATTAAACCTAAGCCAAATAAACTTTG
>JAOVVA010000041.1:12723494-12740884 GCA_028565275.1 Leiocassis micropogon
TGCAGTAACTGAATTATTTCATATCATATGCAACAAATTTTTCTGACTTACTTCTGCACCATGCTTTTCTCATTATCTGATGTCTGCTACTGACTTTTGCATTTACCCCTCACTGACTGGCATCTGTGAAACATTTACTTCAATTGACCTTACCATGACTGACTCTTCAGCTGTTGCTGTCTCTTTCTGAGATTTTACTGCGCTCTAGCTCTGTCTCTTTTGGCAAGGTTTTGTCCCACTGGCTTTCCCTTATGTTTGGATGCTTTGTGTCTGTCTCTAACTCTAGGTGCAGGTGGATGAAAGGAATGTGGAGGAGGTGCGTCTCCGGCCGGTAGTGTCCAGCAAGCGGCTGCCAGTGATAGAGGGAGTGGTGGAAGTGAGATACAAAGACAGATGGGCCCAGATCTGTGATAATGGCTGGACACCTAAAAACTCAAGAGTTGTCTGTGGAATGATGGGTTTCCCCAATGAGAGGAAGGTGAACAAGAACTTCTACAAGTGAGTATCCATGAAAAAGACGAGTTTTATCTGCTAATTTTGGAGTCAGTGATTTTTGTTGTCGTTGTTAATTTGTTAATCTGCCCACACATACACATTCTGAGAAATGGAAACAATAAACCACATTCTCCTGTGTGCCAAGACTGACCTATGTTGGATAGAAATTGCAATATTGCTTCACGTTTGGTACACATATAGAGCTAACATATATAACAACGAAACGAGATGTCCACATAACATGCAGACAGCATGTATAGATCGAAGGCTTGACATTCTAAATAAGACGTTCATAGACGTGCAGTTCTGCTTGGTGCTTGCCATACAGCACAGAGAGCAGTATGTTAGTGCTCTAGTTTGAAACTGGATTGACTGTTGTATCAATAGTCCACTATGTTTCCTGTGGGGGAAAAACTCTGACTAAGAGTATACATTAACACTACCTACTATAATCATCATGCTTGTGTGTGGTTGGAAGTGTCTGAGCTTAGATTTTGCTTTATTAAGAGGACGTTTTGCAGAAAGTACTATTTGCATTTTCTACAAAAATATACATTGCCTGGCCAAAACCAAGTCACTGTTTCAGAAGGGTCAAATTTGGCCTCCATCAAGCAAAGAAAATATGAAAATTATTGATTTCTTTCATACTTCTCTAAGGCAATATTATAAGCTGGAAGGATAGTGCTGAGCTGTCAACATAGCAGAAGAAATGTAAACAGAAAAAAAAAGAATGATGGTGATCATGTAAAAACATAGGGAAGTTGCATCATAAAAAAGAAAAATCAACAATAGAAATCAGATATTCAATAGTTAAATTTAGTGCATTTCCACATTCTGCCCCATGTGGCAAGAATTCACAAGACTACCGGAAAGTACTAAATGATCAGGTTATCCCATTAATGTAGTTTTTCCTTCCCTAGTGGCACAGGCATATTCCTGGAATCAAATTGTGAAAGTGTGGTTCTGGGAGCATGAGGAATCATTTTCACACATGAATTAGAAACAACACTGTGTGCCGTAGGCAAAGCTAAGAGTGTTTGAATTAAATATTAGAAGGTGCAACTTTTTCGACGAGTAAGTATATTATGCTTGAGAGAAGAATGGATGTACTGTACTTATGTGGCAAAGAGACAACAGGCCATCTACATGATGAGGGAGCCTCCTAAAAACAGAAACTTTGAGGAATGTCACGCTCGTAGGAAACGTTATATCACCAACGGTCATGCTGTCAACCACCAAGCCACCACCCCCCTTTCCCCACACATACTTACAAACAAGTACACCATTACACAACAAATTCTCTACCACCACCAGTATTTTATACAGATAAACACACATATGCAACATTTTCATGTCTAATTGAACGCCATTTATCATTATTAAGGGAAACCTTTGAGTTGAGTGTAACCTCATGAAATCTTCAGTATTTAATTATTTCATCACTGTCTCTCCATCCTTCCACCAAAGATAATCCCATCTTTAGCAAGCGGTCAGTAACTCTGAAGCTGGTGTGAAATGTACATGGGCAATGTTAATGACAGTTTTCTTGAGGTTAAAGTCAACCTATAGTTTTTCCTTTAATGAACTGCATCGTTCAATTAGACATGAAATACTGAGCACTTTATTACAGGCTTTTTCACCAAGGCTGTCAATAATCATGTAGCTTACAGTACACTAAAACCTCTCATGCGGTGACTGATGGGATTTCCACTTCCCCAAAGAAGTTTTTACAGTTTTTGGAATATTTTTGAAAGCTGTAAATGGAACCCTGTTAGGAATGTGGAAAGTCTGATTTTGGAGAAATATGCAAAGCTCGCTGGTTTGGCACATAAAACACACTGCTTCATTCTCTGCAATTAAAATAATGAGATCTCTTTCTTTCAGACAGACAAAGTAGTGAACGTAAAAGGTTTTAATAGTAATTATTACATAATTAAGATATTGTAATATAAAATATTTTAAAACATATTGTCATTAGTCATATAAAACGATAATTCTAATAATAGGCTAAAAAATATTATCATTTAAACTTTCATTTCATTCACTGCATGGGATTTTTTATAGAAAGTATTTTGGGGGAAGTCGCTTTGTTTAGTCTAAAAAGAAAGAAAGAAAGAAAGAAAGAAATTATAGGCATAGGTGTACTTTATGCACAGAAATTGTATTTTTTTCGGGTAGCATGCTGTATGAGCAATTACTGTGGCATAGTCATTATGCCAGTCATTTTATAGATACTGGGTGTAAGATGCTATGATCATTTTTGTGCACTAAAGTTTACCTATGCCTAACTCTAACCTCAAACCTTACAAATTAACCGTAATATTTGGCTGTATTCTACCATTTTATTTGGAATAATTACATTCACAATTGCATATGTTTGGAATTTTAATAGATATATAGTTATAATTACATTCAGTTATACATACAATTACATTATAATGATTAATTATGCAATTATATTTTGTGTATATATATACAGTATATATGTCATCTTCCCCTAACTCACCTGATTTAAGAGCACTGCCAAGATAATCTTACACATCCTTGTTCCTGTACAGAACTTGTTCTGTAGAGTATCTTTCTGTGTGTGTGTGTCAATGGATGTCTGCCAAATGCCTAAATGTGAACGTGTGATAATCCCTGCATAAAATATATCTTTATTTCATTCCTTATCTCCTGCAGGAATCTCAGAAAGAGATCCACTGAACCAAAAGTCAAAAATAGAGTAAAAGCAGACAGGTACCATCTAAGGGGGAGAAACCAGCTGTGCTCTCCCCCTAGAGGTCTATAGCGCATTGTGGCTTGTAGAGACTCATCTTTAGTGGTCGTAGTTACTTTCTAACTAACAAATACCTTTGCTTCAGGATACACCTTATATTCAAAGAATTGCTTATGTATCCGATGGATATTTGAGGATAATTCCATTTTCTTTGTTTGTTATTTTAGAGCAAATGTTTGACCAATCGTAACCATGCCTGATTGCTTTTTACAGCCCCCTAAAGCAATAATACAGTAGTTTATAGAGTCACAGTATGTGCTATAATGACCCTCCCGCATTTCATTGTAAAGCAGGAGAACTACAACCATTTGGACTGTGGTTGTCTCTGGCACTTGTTTATTGTCACTTTTGGTTGATTTATTTGATCTTTATTTTGGACTTAAGAATTGCAGGAAAGCTGACAATAGTTAGGTGTTATAGCCGAGCACATAAAGTACACCTTTCATAATTATAGCAGGATAAAAATACTTACATTGACCTATCTATAGATGTTAAATAAGTTACTTTAAGTTAATTACGTTAATTTGTCATTAGATAATTAACAGGCAAAATATCAAAATTAAGAAAATACATTACTTAGTTTTTGAGACTTTTTTTAATGTTGCTGACATTTTATGACTTACAGAAAAGACAGGATCCAACTGAGCATTTAAGGTTTAAGCCTCTTGGTCAACGACACGACAGTGGCAGTTTGGTCATGCTGGTTTCTGAACAACTCTTGACCAAATGGGCTGCCAGTTTTACAATATTATTATCACGTTTATAGAAGATTTGGTGTTTCATATAAAGTACCAGTCAATCACTTAGACACACTTTCTAATTCAGTGTTTTTTGTTTTGTGATTTATTTTCTACATTCTAGAACAATAATGGAGATTTCAAAACTATGAAATAGCATTTGCAAAACTCATCAAGCACCATGATGAAACGGGTTCTGGTTAAGACTATATTAGGAAAATAAGACCAAAACTTACCTCTGCTGCAGAGGAGAGATTTATTTAGAGTTACCAGCCTCAAAAATCATCATTAACAGCATCTCAGATTAGAGCCATTATGAGAGTATAAGTATCAGACAAATCTCAATATTCATTGTTCAAACATTACTGCATATTTTAGATGCCTTCAGCATTGTTTTACAGTGTAGAAAGAAATAAAAAATCAGGAAAGACCATACAATTAGAAGGCGTGTCCAAACTTTGGACTGGTAGTGTAAGTGCTAGTTGATGAAAATTCTCTGGTATAGACAAGGGACTGAGAAGCATCCAAGGATTGAAGGGCTGAAGACAAAGTCTCATACAGTGCACTGGTTATAAGGGAAAACAGATAAAGTAATTTGGACCTGGTGGTTATAGATAGAAAAAATAGAAGAGAATGAAGGGGTAGGAATGGAGAAAATGACACGGGGATGTGGAACTCTTTTACTATCTGATTTATTACCATTATTCAGAACTATGCCTGTGTCTGAGTAAAAACTAATGGAAAGTGAGAGAGAAACAGAAAGAGGGCAGGCATTCTGGGTTACTCATGACATCATCATAAAGCAATTCGCTTATTACTCCTACTTACTAACACTTCATATCTATTTTCATGTCATTCTTTGCTGCATGTCTCCTATCCCATGTTTATCTAATACACTTGTATGACCAAAAGTATATTGCCATCTGGCCATCACACCCATATGCAGGCCTTTTCCAGACAGTTGCCACAAAATTTTAAGTGCACAGTTGCCTAGATTACTGTAGCAATGCAATTTTTCCTAACTGGAACTAAGAGACCCAAGCCTGTTCCAGCATGGCAGTGCCGCTGGGCACAAAGCGAGCTACCTAAAGGAACTAATTCTCTTGTGGCTCAGTGGGCACATTTTCACAACCACACTTCACAATCCAAAGGAAATCCTTCTTAGAAGAGTTGAGAGATAATAAAGTAACAGCAAAGTGGGGAATGAATCAGCAATGGTATATTTATTAAGCCCATATGGGTACAATTAGTCGGGTGTCCACATACTTTTGGCCATATAGTATGAGTTCACCATAGATGCAGTACTTTTTTTAACCACATTTGAAATGTACCTATAAACTATGTGTATTTGTATGTACATGTTTGATTTATAGTATGAATGTGAATGTTTTCAGAGTTAATGGATGTTTGCATTGCAGGCAAGAAGGCAAAGCTAAAAAAGCTAGCTCTAAGTCTAAACCTGGAAACTCGGGCACAGGCAAAAGGTAACCTTGGTAAAAGTAGGGGAAAATGACCACGGTCAAACTTGTGCAGCTGCTGGGAATGTATACAAATGACTGAATTGTGGTTTCTATGTAATGTTCAAGTTGTTTTTAGACCTTTTGTTTTCAGGTCTCTTCTAAACTGTAGTAAATTTAACAATGTACTGTTAGCAGAAACCATTTTATACTTGCACCTGACGTCCTTATCCATCTGTCTTAGACTGTATGCAGAACGTCAGAAGAATTACTTCCTGGTTCACTCTGTGGCATGTTTAGGCACAGAGGTTCATCTAGCTGCCTGTCCTCTAGAGTTCACCGAGGCCAATGCCACTGAAAGCTGCCCAGGTGGCATGCCTGCTGTTGTCAGCTGTGTGCCTGGACCGGAGTATGCCCAAAACCGTGCCATGAAGAAAAACTTCAAATCCTTGGTAATGTGGTTGGGTGTAATCCAGGTTTTTACCTTTGTTTAGCCTGGAAGAATATTATTATGAATAGTTTTTCTCATGCAGAGCACAGTGCGTTTGAAAGGTGGAGCAAAGCCCGGAGAAGGCCGTGTGGAAGTTCTGAAGGGCAGTGAATGGGGAACGGTGTGTGATGATCGCTGGAACATTCAGTCTGCCAGTGTGGTGTGCCGAGAACTGGGCTATGGCTCTGCTAAGGAGGCCCTTACTGGAGCTCGCATGGGACAAGGTGTGATGGAGAACAGGGAACAGAGAATGACATCAAGAAACATTTCTGTACATACAGATACATCATTTTTATGTGACTCTGTCTATTTTTGTGTGCTTGTGTTGCAGGCTTTGGTCCGATCTACATGAACGAGGTCCAGTGCACAGGACATGAGCGTTCTTTGTGGAACTGTCGCTATAAGAACATTACTGCTGAAGATTGCAAGCACACAGAGGACGCTGCAGTTCGCTGTAACATGCCATACATGGGATTTGAGAAAACGGTCAGAGCCACCCTTCTTTTACGTACATACATTAGTTATGTTTAACTAAAAACAGAGCTCTAAAATTTAATAAAAAGCCTTACTTTTTAATCAAGCATTGATTGTGTGTGGGACAGGTGTCTTTTGAAAAATACTGATGAGCACTTTTTAATCATTATATTACGGTGAAGAAACCGCATAACCTACAAGCTATGTCTTATAACAAGCTGGAGCTCTATATACAGTGTTTTAAGTCTATGGAGTTGCCAGATTGTGACATCTGGTGTTCAAACAGGGCAATTGCAGTTGATGCAATCAATAGAACGCTCACATTTGTACAATGCATATCTTCATAACTCTTGCATTCCCATGCGGGATGCAGCATTGCACCCCTAATAAACTAAATGTAAGGAAAATTAGGTGAACATATGGCATTTAGATTTCTGTTAGTGTTATTCTATAATGTATATTTTGGTTGTGATGGATTATTTTAAAGAATTATTGTCTCTTTTTTCATCTTGCTTAATTTGTTGCTTTAGTTTGAGGATGCTATTAGTAGATGCATAGAATGAATCCAATGTCTTTGGGAGTGATGCAGTGATGCTGTAATACAGCCAATAGTTTTTTCTCTCATCAGTTTCAACTTTTTTGTGCTTATACTAATAGAACATATTTTCAATAAGGATCAGCTGTATTATTTTAATTAGGCTATTATTTTATGGCCTGAATAATACAGTATTTTGATATAATAATATTATTATTATTATTATTATTGAAATTAGCAATGGAGGCATTGCAGAACAGCAGTGTATTTTATGCAACTTAGGTGTTGCATAATTAAGAAAACAATCTTAATTATGATACTTTCCTGCTGCAATAAGTTCTGGTAAAATATTGTGCCTGATAAGCTACGGTGCTCTTATAGGTAATTTACTGCTAAAATACCTATTACCATCACAACTTGCTTATTGTGATATTCCACAATATAATACTGTTCAGCTGTGTAAAATTGTTTAAATGTTGCTTGCTTTAGACATAATAAAGTTATCACTAGGGCTTGAAATGAATTTTGTGGATAACTGTAAACAGACAGAATTTTCCTGCTTTTGTCTGTCTACAAGAAAACAACAAAATTGTCATCACTCAGTGATGGCTCAGCCAAGCTTTTGTTGCAGCAAAGGCTGATAAACTGTCTAGGAGTCTGTACCCTGCCTTGTGCCCAAAGTTCCCTGGGGTAGGCTTCAGGCCCCTTGACCCTACACAGGATAAGTGGTATAAATAAAGGTCGGATGCATGGCTATGAGATAGATTAGCTAGAGAATAACCACACTGATCATTAAAAGTAAAGGTTATGTCCATGCACAAGGAGATACACATTAAATTTAGTGCGTATACCATAATACATACACATTGTACTTATTCCGAATGATCTCCTAATGTGGCAGGTGAGTAAAACTTACATTTCAAGCCCTAATGAAAGTAAATTCATATTGATCTCCTAGCATACATTTCCCACAGTGTATCTGCATTTCCAAAGTCTTTCCTAACCCTCCTTCCTATATGGCCATGCTGCTGTAGAGGAAGTTGACACCTTCCTGCTTCTTTTTCTCCTTGGACTGTTTCCTGATCAGGTGCGTATCACAGGCGGTCGTACACGCTACGAGGGCCGGGTGGAAGTGTTGCACACTAGCACTAATGGAACACAGCATTGGGGTCTGATCTGTGGAGAAGGCTGGGGTACCAAAGAGGCCATGGTGGTGTGCAGACAGCTTGGCCTTGGATACTCCAACCACGGCATGAAAGTAGGACATTACCACTAATAGTGGCACCTATTGCCTACTGTCTGCTTTTCCAGAGTGCCATCAGAATCAAATTACAAATCATTGCATTACACCGACATTACACTAACATTAAGACATTGAGAACAAAAGGGCAGCTTGTGTAGGAAGTGCAGGAAAAGAAAGGAAAGGTTGTGCGATTGTGTGATATAAAAACAGGTGTGAGGGTATGTAATGACGTGCTGTAGGCTGTGTGTACAGGTCCGGCTGGTGGGCGGGCGGTCGGACTATGAGGGGAGAGTGGAGGTTTGGGTGGGTCAGCGCTGGGGCAGTGTGTGCAGTGAGGGCTGGACCACCAAAGAGGCCATGGTGGCTTGCAGACAGCTAGGGCTGGGTTTCAGCATGCATGCTATCACTGTGAGTACACACACACACACACACACACACACACAAACAAAACAGTTTTTATTTATGAAATGCAGTGATTCACATACTGAAAGACTGCATTACAAGGCTGCATTGGTTCCACTGTAGTTCACATTTTAAATGAATATACAATACCAGTTTTTAGCCTGATCACTATTCATGACTTCTATTGAACACACAAATGAGTAGGGCACAGAGCCTTAACTACAGATATTAAAAGCCAGTTTTCTGTGATCTGGTGTATCAATAGGATGAAACACAGAGTGTGTGTGTACAGTAAACAATGTTCTTCAGCTCAAAGTCTAAAAAACTCAGTACTTCAGACTTCTCTCTATCTCCTCCCTTCACACATATCAATACTGATTTTTATTCCCTAAGAAATCAGCAGTACTTTGGTTGTGTTTTTGTGGTGGCTATTAAGGAAACATGGTACTGGGATGGCAGTAACGTGACTAACATGGTGATGAGCGGTGTGAAGTGTACAGGAGATGAACTGGCCCTCAGCCAATGCCAGCAACACAGAACCCTCACCTGCCAGAAAACAGCTGCACGGTTTGCCGCAGGGGTAATCTGCTCAGAGAGTAAGTGAGCATAAAATTTTTTATTATTTAACATTCTGTTTGCATAAGCCAGTATGCTAAAATAAAGAGATCCAAAGTAAAAAATATGAGGATATTTAGCAGGTTTACAGTAATACATTTGCCTTTTGACTTGCAACACTTTGTATCTGTGCCTACATATATATACTTTATATAAACACATATTAAGAGTTGGTGCTTATTTCAGTTTGTCAGTATGATGAATATCTCCAGTATGTGATGTGTATCTGTCTTTCCTCAGCTGCGTCTGATCTCATTATGAACGCACCTCTGGTGCAGCAGACAGGATATATTGAGGACCGTCCGCTGCACATGCTATACTGCGCTGCAGAGGAGGACTGTCTTTCACAAAGTGCTGCGAAAGTTAACTGGCCCTACGGCCACCGTCGTCTGCTTCGCTTCACCTCACAGATCCACAACATCGGTCGTGCTGACTTCAGGCCTAAAGCTGGACGCCACTCCTGGGTCTGGCATGCATGCCATGGGTAACTATAGCGGTGATATCATTTCAACATACACTTTAGTAAGGAAAAAAAGAAAAAAACAATTTATTATCCTAAGAGCATGCATATGGACAAGAATTACAAGCCAAATCAGTCTAATGTATGTGGTTCTGTAGGCATTATCATAGTATGGATATCTTTACACACTATGATTTGCTGAGTGTCAATGGCACCAAGGTGGCAGAGGGGCACAAAGCAAGCTTCTGTTTAGAGGACAGTGACTGTGAGGAGGGTAAGACAAGCACACACACACACTTACACACACACATACATAAATCATTGCTGCTGGTTTGGCTCCTTTCTAAATGACACATGTTTTTTGTGTTAATATTGCAGGTGTTTCCAAACGTTATGAATGTGCTAATTTTGGAGAGCAGGGCATCACAGTAGGGTGCTGGGATCTGTACAGGCATGACATCGACTGTCAGTGGATCGACATCACTGATGTCAAACCAGGAAATTACATCATGCAGGTCAAAGTTTAAGCTTTGGAAACTAATATATCCTTTGCTATTGCAAATAACTAAATGTATTACTGTGTGCTGCATGCATCAGAGATTTTTACATGTGTTTATGTGTGCAGTTTTGAGGTTTTTGGGGATCACATAATCCAAAAAACATGTGTCGAAATACAGCAGAGGACTCTTTACCAGAATCTTAATGAGAGTTGTGCAATTTTGCTATTATCAAAAACTTGACTTCTGGATATTATAATATTTTTGACCTACAAAAGTACTTACCTACAGTATAAAAACATTAATTACCATACTTTCCGGACTATATGTTGCACAAGAATATTAGTCGCTATTAGCAAAAACGGTGTTGTTGTACAGAAACAACACCGATTTCGATTTTCTTCATCATTCCTTCATCTATCCACCCTTTCTCTTTTACGTTCACAGCAATGAAAGATGGGAATTTTTAAATGATATTACAATACATTTATAAATGTCCATTTGTGGCAATTTCGTGCTGTCTCCACAGGCTAGTGTGAAGTGTGACTTCTCATGACCTGAGTTATATTGTGAATGTAAACTTGACAATAAATTCACACATATAAGTTGCTTCATATTATACGTCGCACGGCCAGCCAGATGACTAAAAAAGTGAACATGAAAGCATTTTCTCTTTAACAAGCACATAAACCTTGTAGCAAAATTTTATGACGAAAAACATTGTTTTTTCCAAGCAAATTTTTAATGAACATGTCTGACAGCAAGAAACGTATTTCTGATTTTTTGTTCTGCATTGTTGGCATTTCAGATTGTGATAAATCCAAATTTCGAGGTGTCTGAAAGTGACTACACAAATAATGTCATGAAATGTAACTGCAAATATGATGGCAACAGGATCTGGTTTCACAACTGTCATACTGGTGAGAGTTCTTTATTTACAGCTTTGTACTCAAACATACACTGCTTCAGACATTATGTAAACCCAGAATTTTTTTTGGACAACTGAAAAAAAAAGTTATCTTATGCCAGCAATACACAATATGATATATCCTTGATTTAAAACCTGTTTTTGCTGACTGACATTTTTGGAATTACTACAAGCAGCTTCCTAATATTTGCCAGAACACTATTTCAGAATTTATAAACAATATGATAAAAATGTTTCTCAGTGTGTTGGGAAGTAATGCCCAATATGCTGTAAGCAAGACTCTTTATCCAATGCAGATTTTAACAGACAGAAATTATAGCTTGAATTCAAAATATGTTCTGTGGGTTTTTCAGGTTAGGATGTGGGCTGCTGCAATTACTGAACTAGCTAAAGCTAATTTCAAGACACAGAAGCAACTAGCTTGTTAGCGTGTCAAGTTAGCATATGTCTTATCTGGGGTTAGCAGAGTTTTTTTTATGTCTTGGATTTAGAAATGTCAGTGTCATCTGGGAATCATATTTAGCTTTTGCTTTCAGGTAGCCATCAATCTCAAGAATGTAATCAGCAATGTTACAGTGGGAGATTTTTTTTTAATCACTTTAAAAAAGGGAGAGGAAGTTTATGGTCTTTCAGGCTTGTGTATGTTTTATAGTCTTCTATTTTATCTAGCTATGCAACTGAACTGGCCAAAATTGATGTGTAGTTTTACTATGTGGCAATGTGGTTATTGGGCTTTGCCCCATCGGCCATAAGAACATTAGTTCAATTCAATTAAATTTTCTTTTATTTGTATAGCACTTTTAACCATTGACATTGTCACAAAGCAGCTTTACACAATCAAAACAATTATTTAAGTTTGTATGAGATGTGAACGTGTAGGATTAAAAATAAATAAGACTGTCCCTGATGAGCAAGCCGAGGACGACGGTGACAGTGGCAAGGAAAAACTCCCTGAGATGGTAATAGAAATAAACCTTGAGAGGAACCAGACTCAACAGGGAACCCATCCTCATTTGGGTGATAACGGATAGCAGGGATTGATCTGCATTGGAAGTTCAGTATAACAGGAGATGTGTTTAAGTTAAAATTGAGTCCAGTTCGTTATTGGAGGCTCAGGTAGACTGTAGGAAACTCCAGTCCTGAACTATCGAGCGACTGAAGTCACAAGTCCTCAGAGAACAACTGTCTTCATCAGAAGAGGACCGGATGTGATGTTAGATGAGAAGACCTGGGTCAGCTTAGGCACAGTTCTGATGTTTGTCTTTCATATGTAGTCCTAGATAGGATACATATCTAATATGCAGTCCTGAGACCTGAATTAGAATGGGCAGATCAGATTTCATGCGATTTTTTTTTGCCTCTGCGTATTTGTGGGGCGCTTGCTGACATCAGTCATCACGGGCAGCACAGGGATTTCATAGCAATGCTAAAACAAATAAAGTGAGGCGTTTAGCTGTCTTCCTTCTTCTGGACCTCAACAGATACAGCCGAATAACTGCTAGCAATCCTCCAGAGCAAAATCCCAAGAACTTTTTTAGTTGCTAAAATCACATCCATTGTTTAAAATTAATCAAGTGTTTTAACCTAGATGGCACAAGCAAAGACTATCAATGTGCGCATGAGTGAGTCACCTGTAATTATGAATGTGCACCGTCGTGACACGTAGGGGGTGGGGGGGGAGGGAGTGACGTGAACATAGTTATTTTCCTTTGGGGCACCTTTAGCATTGATTATGGTATGCCTTTGCAATGTTTGAGAAGCTTACGCAACATCACAACTATTCGCCAAGAGTTGTATAAAGTTTTGCTCAAGATGTTCTATTGATGATAAAGAGGGACAACCCATGTTTTGAGATAAAGTCAAAGAGGCCAGATTGAGGTGGTTTGGACATGTTCAGAGGAGTGTTTATAAATATATTGGTAGATGGATGCTGAGGTTGGAACTGCCAGGCAAGAGGTCTAGATGAAGACCAAGGAGGAAATTTACGGATTTAGGAAGAGATGATATGAAGTTAGTGTGAGAGTAGAGGATGCAGAGGATAGGGTTGGATGGAATCAGATGGTTCACTGTAGCGACCCATGAAAGGGAACAGCCAAAAGACTAAGAAGATCTTGTATTGATTATAAAAAGTCTTTAATCTTCTCAAGAACATCCCATAAAATTTGAATGAGGTTAAGGCCAGAACTCTGTGGTGGCCATTTCATGTGTGAAACTGATTCCTCATGTTCTAGAGTGTGCATGAAAATGATGTTGACTGTGTTCACTCTGTGTTGTCTCTGTGTCCTGGCAGGTGATGCTTTCAGTGAAGAGGCAGAGAGGAAGTTTGAGAAATACCCAGGACAGATCAATAACGAGATCTCCTAATCCCTATCAACAAATCTCATATATTTTACCTTTAAATTTAGACTGGATTATATACAGTACTTAATTCACTCTTTTCATGTACACACTTAAGGAACAGGCAATGTCTGTCACAGGGAATGCAAAGTCCCAGCAATCACACTAATGGCCTCACCATACTGAGAGTAACAAAGGTTTGAATCCTGAGCTTGTTAAATAGTGTGCTATTTAAAAGAAACATTCAAACAAAAAAACAATATAACTTAGTTATCATACACGTACCTTGTTTTGGGTAAGAATATGGGCATTAAGCTTTAAGATATAATAATAATTTGAGCATAACATAATATAATGATTGAGTGTGTACCATCTGATTTTATTTACCCCACAGGCATGGTTTGTGTTTATGGTGCTATTCATTGACTGCTAAAAAAAATAATAATAAGGGCAGCAGGTATTGCACAAAAAAAAAAAATGCATCTGTGACAGTTGTCTTCTACTTGAAAAAAATGTACCGTCATCAAAGGAACAACTCAGCTAAAAAAGTCAGATTTTATTTTTCCTATTTCATAAAATATTACATGAAGAAAAAGTAGTTTAAAAAATGCCATAATGCTATTCTTCCTGAGGCAGACCAATTTCAGTGTTTAAATTCATGTACATTGTGTACTTTTCTGCAGGTACTGTAAAATTATTTTACTTATTACTTATAAGATTTTTTTAAAAACTTATTTATACGTATAACTACACAAACTACACAAGATTGTTTTTTAAACTTTAAATTATACAAACTTAAATAAATTACCTATTAATTTATAAAATCTTGCTGACCTGCTCCTGACATTTCACATTACTTGCTGTTATGTGTCCCAGATAAGACTAGTAATATGATTAATATTTGAAAGATTGTTAAGGTTTTGAACTCAAACGTCTGTTAATATTCTAACACTAGAATGTATGCACTAGAAACATGATGTGCAGGTGCATTAAGGGCACTCTTTGTCTTCTGAACACTTGTGAGAAACATTTCTTTAATACGGTCCTAAAGGTACTCCCACCATATAAATAGAAAAAAAACTCTGATAAGAAATTGGCAGTATTTTCTTTATGCTGACCTTTAGAGCTGTGATTTGGTCCACTGGTGTGTTGATGTTTTTTTCATACAAGTAATAAAACATAAAAATACCAGTACACACAATACAATCTGGTTCCCAGATCTAATGCTCAAACGTGTCCATGACTTTTCATTTCAGGGGCTTTATGTGTGAGTCATCTACACATGAACTACTAGACTTTATTCTCAATGTGTTTAATCTTTCACATTTTTATCTATTGTTATAAAAATGATCATTTCATTGTTTCAACAAACCTTATGTTTCTTCAAACATTAACTGAAGAAAAATGAAACCATCAAGCAGGTAACATTTTCAACATAGAATGTAATTTCCACTACGTTCTAATGTACAGTACACACATGCCTAGTAATCCAACATCCTTTAGAACATTCAATATTCTGAACATCTTAACATTTCTCTTTTGCTATTATGTTATTCTGTGAACTCAGGGATCATGTGCAGCATCAGGAAGTCTTGACCTCTACGCACCACCATGTTGATGCTGTCACTTGTCCTTACTGCATTGTAGATTTCTTCTGATGTGCTCACCTTTACTCCGTTGACCTCCACCACAATGTCACCTGATTTCATACCCGCTCTAAACACACACAGAGAATACAAAATGAAAATGGTGTTTATAAACCAGGCACACTTACCGTTCACTACATTAGGAACACCTAAACATACATGCATATACTGTATCTAAATCAGCCGATCATGTGGCAGCAGTGCAATGCAAATCATCATACAGATGATCTCAACAGCTTTAGTTAATGTTCACATCAAACATCAGAATGGGGAAATCATATTTTGGACTTGGTTTGGTTGCTGGTTCCAGACAGGCTGGTCGAAATATTTTATAAACTGATGGTCGAGCAGAATCTTTCATTTCAAGGCAATGTACTGTATATACATATATTACCACTCATGTACAACAGCAACAGTTGCAGTTTGCAGTGGTTCATTTTATTTCTGAGTAATGTGCTGTCAAATCATACTGCATAAAATATACAAAGAAAATCTGTATTTTTAATTAGGGGAAAATATGTGTAAAGTCTACTCAGGCAAGGCATTGAATGTTGTAAGTGTATACAAACAGTAATAAATTTTACACCATGTGTCAAATTTGTAAGCAGTTTGTAATCAGTGACACCATTGTAATCTACTGACCTGTTGGCTGGAGAGCCAGTGATGACACGATGGATGAGGATTCCATGTGCTACATCAGGGAACGAGGGGTCACGCATCTTCAACTCAGCAATTATACTAAAGTGTAATAAAACATCAAGAATGACTGCAGGTCTGATAAGTTGTAGCTGTGTATTTTTAGTTAGTGCATTTGTATTTCTACATGAGCGCTAATGGGTCATGCACCTGGGTGTGAGAGTTAACATCATCACTCCGATGTAGCGCCGTCTGCTTTGTGACCCACTAAACCAGGAACCTGTGAACAATGTTTGCACAATGAGAGATCGAGAATCGGCATCATGAATGACAAAAAAATTATATGACAATAATCCGTCTCACTCTTTTGATTGGCTGCACGCTCAAGGAAAAGACGAAGTCTGTCAGAGGGAATGGCAAATGAAATCCCAGCAGTCACCTTCATGGTATTAATACCGATCACCTCGCCATCCTGAGTTTAAATTAAAAAAATTAGTTTGTGATACAGTGCTTTAATTACTGTGTGCTAATGTGTTATTTATCATATAGGTGTTTATTCTCAAAACAAACAAAAAAAAGAACTCACCAAATTAATAAGTGGACCACCCGAATTCCCAAACTGTAACGGTACAAGGCAGTAGATAAATATAAAGCTTTCACCACTTTGTTCTTACACATTTGATATGAACAGGCAATCTTAATTAGACAAAGTGGTACAAACTTACATCAATAGCAGCATCAGTTTGTATGTAGTCCATGTTGCCATTAGACAGGCCCAGTTCTTTGCTGCCTCTCTGAACTGAACTAACTATTCCAGATGTGATGGTGTTCCTTAGAGCGAAGGGGCTGCCCATGGCAACCACAAACTCCCCCTGACGTACATCTAATGAATTCCCAAGACGCAAGGTGGGCAAGGGATTCTGAAAAGAACCAGAAGAACTGAATACCAATGACAAAGCCATTGAGAATAATAAATATAAAAACTTATGAGTTGTAACCAAGAACATATGAACATCAGTGTTACCTTGGCACTGATCTTAATTGTTGCAATGTCTGCAGCCTGGTCCACATCTTGTACAGTTGCATTGTACGTCTCTCCGTTGGTCAGTTTGACACGAACCCCACGCTTGTTGGCTACTACATGGGCGTTTGTAACGATGAGGCCATCAGCACTGATGATGAAGCCAGAGCCATTGGAGATGGGGATCTCACGACCAGAGAACGGATGCCTGTTAAGACATTATGCCCAGAATGGCTTAGTCTACAAAAGTCTGCAGTTGTCTATTCAGAGTCCAGGTTCACATCCCACCAGTGCCCCACACCCAGCCACTGGAGTTGCAGGGCACCTTAAGTGCTGGTTCCAAGGCTGGATAAAAATAAGAGGATTGCGTCAAGTGTAAAACCTGTGACAAAAATTTAACTGTACGGATCAGATGATCCACTCTGGGGTCCACTGATGGGAGCAGGTTGAACACCACCACCTGTTTATTTAAATTAATATTTTAGATACAATGACTATATTGTACTCCAAATGCAAATCTAAAAAAAAAATCCCCAATATAAACATGGAATTATTTATTCCTAACATTTATATACTCAGCAAAAAAAGAAACGTCCTCTGACTTTCAACTGTTTTTACTTTCAGTAAACTTAATGTGT
>JAOVVA010000041.1:12747714-12761635 GCA_028565275.1 Leiocassis micropogon
TTGGATTTTTACAACATTATTGTTGAAATACACAGTCCTGAAAAAGGGGCGTTTCTTTTTTTGCTGAGTATATATGATTCAAATGTAGTAATGGAACAGAAAGTGGTGTATCAGTAACATAACTAATAAACATATAATAATTGTTTACTTTATCATTATAAAAACTTATCTATTATTTCATACTGTTACACTATCATACAAGTCTATTATAGGAACATGTTGAAATTGTGGTTTAGGGATGCTCATTTAAACCTGATTGTTATGTTGTTACATTATAAATATTACAACATATTTGGCAGCTCAGGCCTTTTAAAACCAGTGTACATGATCTGGGAGAAGTAGAATCTATTTATTAACTGTTGCTTTGGTGCACTCCTATAATAGTCATATATTAATAGGTTTGATATCGATTCAATTTCTTGTTTATAAATTGAATATCCACTGTCTGAAATCAGAGACCCAATGAAATCATTGAGTAGATTCTCTGTTGGTGTCCTGGCATCTTTTGAATGTATGTATTATATGTCTGTGAGTCAGGCTGATGTTGAAGATCATGACGTAGCTGTGTGACAGTCGAGGTGCTTACCTCAGCGCCCGCATGATGAGGTTGTACTCAGTGTAGCGCTCCTTCAGCACCACCATCTCCACAGGGTCCACCGGGGGCGGGGTCTTGATTCGGCCCGCTTTGGACTTAGCTTTCGGGTCAGTGCGAGACTTTCTGCCCCGCACGCTCTCGAGCACAACACCAAACCGAGGAGACAGCACGAGAGAGACCGGAGTCCGGCTCCGAAGTACAGCTGAAAACATTTTAAGCTCGTATGTATGTTGGATTAACACGCCACTCGGTATAAACAGAGCTGCTGCTGCTACAAACTGTGCGGAGATGTAACATTGAGCCTAGGACACGAGGTCGCCATATTAACGACCTTTCACAGAGGAAGTACTTCTTCTTTTCTATGGTACTGAGTGTGTAAGGAAATAAGAGCAATCTAGCGCCGACTAATGGTGTGATATACAACAGCAACGTATTTATGGTGCGATATAAAACTGCTACATATTTGCGTTGTCCGTTGACTCTAAACTAAATAATAAATAAATGGAATCCTATGGGCAGTTTTTTTGGGGGAAACACACTGCATGATTTCCTCAGTCACAGGCATTAGCTCTAAATTATCATTTGTTGTTTTTAATTTATGAAGAAAAAATAACCATATCTTTTACAATTAACCTACCGTCACAAGTTTCACAAATGGAAAAATACAAAATTTCTGAATGCTAAGGAATTAGCTATTAGAAATAATTATAAAGACATTAAAACAAGGCCACCATTAGACTTTAGTAACCTTTTTTTGTTTGTATGTTAAAACAAAGGTGGCCTCCCGGTTCGAAAGCTGGGTGTGTGTGTGGAGTGTGTGTGGAGTGTGCACCCCACCTTGTGCCCAAAGTCTACTAGGATAGGTTCCAGGCCTCCACGACCCTGTACAGGAAAAGCATTATAGAAGATGATTGAATGTTTAAAAGTTAACACTACAAACTGTACATTACAAAATAATTAATTGGATAAGATGTTGCCACATGTCTATCTGGCCCAGAAACTAAAGTGTTAATGATGTAACGTGTAGTTTTGAAATGACTATTTTTATTCATAGTTATTCATTTCCAATGCCGCTTATCCTGTACAGGGTCATGGGAACCCTGGAGGCAAACCCAGGAGACTTTGGGCACGAGGCAGGGTAGCCTACACCCTGGACAGGGACTGTGGGACGAAAAAGGAGTAACCAAAGGAAACCCGACAAGTACAGGAAAAACACGAAAATTCCACACACTCACATACCCCTCGACCCTTCGAGGTGCAAGGCCATTATGGTGCTAATCACCATAATGCTAATCACTACACCACCATGCCGCCTAATCATATTCATTTATTCATTTTCCTGTTCAGTTTTTTAGTGATTTTGGCAAACAAGTTGATTCTTCATTAAACCCCAGACCATGGAGCTGTGAGACAAATGAGACAAAATTAGCACACATGTATCCAAGTTAATGTCTAGTCATAGCATGCTAGAAATGCAGTGGAGAGACTGAGTTTTTTTTTTTTTTTTTTTTATGTCCACCTACGGCAAACAATTGAACATTTAATTATTGATTCCTTAGTGGAATTCTTTTAATGATTTCTTAAATAAACATTAAAGAAGGGGTGTGTGTGTGTGTGTCTGTGTGTGAATGAGAGAGAGCAGGAAAATGTTCAATACTGGACCTATGCTAAAATTGCTGTGTGAGAAACACACAACTTTATTTTACTGACTCAATCTTTCAATCTACAGTATAATTATTGCTGAGATCTTTGACCCAGACATTTCTTAGAATTCAGTTTCTATTCAGAATGTATAGTTTCTAAATAAAATTACAAAGAAAAAGAAAAACACACACACAAATGAGTTTTGCATTAGTTTTATTCAGTAGGTATTGTTTTAGGAGCAGAGCATGTTTTACAGACATCAGCACATAATGAGACTGGTGTCCATTACTTCTCTGCTTGTTGTTTAACCCACTAGCGGTTGACTTAGTTTCACATTGATGGACAGATGTAACAGAAGCAGATGTGAGCACATAGATTGCTGTAGTGTTTTTTTTTATAAAGATGAACACATGTTTCTACCTAATGATTCATCAGTAGCATTGTTCAACCTTTCTATTTAAGATATTTCTATTAAGTAAAATACAGTATCTCAATATTATCGCAATATTAGGATGCAGACTAAAAGTTATCTAGGGACATGAACAGTAAGCAAATAAGCGAATGAGTGCTACAGCTCCGAATGGCCTGACAAACCAGTCAGTTGGTTTACTTACTCCACTTACAGTGTCGGTGTACAGAGTAACATCCTCTTGCTAGATTTTGGACAACAAAGTCACTTCCTTAGTACATTTCTTGTGCCTAATGCAAGACTGGTTGAAAATGAATCCACCTTCATAAACAACTGGCTAATTGTTTAGACAAAGAGGATTGGTTACCAGCCATGATTGGCACTTTAAGAAAAACTGAGGAGTGATAATTTACCAACAAGAGGATATTAAACTCTGACTGGGCAAGTGCTGAACATAGTGTTTTCTCCATGGTGGCTTCGTTTCATTTAAAGTGTGAAGAAGAAGGGGGAAGATCCTGGTTTACCTCTTGTGTAACACAAGGGCTCATTTCTCTTTAAATCAGTGATGGTGGTAATGTAAATATGGTTCTGTGTCATAAAGTTATGTTAGGTCCTAGGGTTAAAGGTTAAAGCAAGATAGTTTGGAGTTTGCAGTTAAAAGTCTTAAAAATGCAGTTAAAAGTCATAGAACCAAAATCTAATGTGGATGCTTTTATTTTAGCCGAATTGGGGTCGCGCCTAAATTCATCCACTCTGGCTCATTGGGGAAAAGTTTGAAGACCCCTGGGCAAGCCATATATCCTAATATCTATTATATTAGGCAACAACATTGTGTTAATCGTCAAGAGAAGGTTTGGTATGCATGAAGGTGAAGTAACAACGGGTAATGATGGAGATTTTGAAGTTGGATTCGTAGGTCTAGATTTACGCCAAAACAGGCACAGAGCAGTACGTCAGGCGAATCTCCTCCCCCTCAAGCAGCTGCCTGTTGAAACAAACATGAACAAAATCACAGAAACAAAAATCAGAACGAGCATAGCATGGAAGACTAAAAGAAAAGATCTTTAAGAGTAATTTAGTATTGCAGTTTTAGAGTTTTGCATTTTTTCACAGTGGCTACATTACTACTCAAACACTAACTAATGCAAGCAATTATGTAACACTCTTATTAAATTATATGCCCTGAATCATTAGTATTATATATTATGCGGTAGGCTGTGAGAGTGTGTTATTACTTGTATGCTGCAATTTCAATGTCCAGGGCCATCTTTACATTCAGCAGATCTTGATATTCCCTCAAGTAGCGTGACATCTCCTCTTTAGCCTCAGAAATATCCGTCTCCAGATGACTTATCCTCTCCTACAGAGCAAACAGTAATTACAAATACTAAAGAAAATGCTGCAGAGCAAGAATCATCCCATAAATTTGTAACATATATGTGTCTGGATACATATTCATACAGGCAAACCATCAAATATGCAACAAAATGCTGATATTCTGATGCTTTATACTGTTTACTACAGCTACAGTCTGTGGATGCTGAGTAAAGCTGTTTAGTCATCCATCAGCAGTTACAGTTACAATGAGTCAGCAGTCTGCACCAGGAGCTGTGCACAGTAGATTAGGTCTTTTATTTGTAATGTTATTAGTTTTGTGCTGATCTGCAAAAATGCTGCAATTGTGTGAAGTAGACCTATTGCTCTCCTAGACCTATTTTCATTGCTTTATGTTCTGTTTCATTAAACCTCTATATGAATCACCAGAATGCCATATTTGTCATGCAGAAGATATTTTAGTAATAGCCTAATGTGTTAGTCACTATAGAATGCCTTCAGCGAGTGATTTATATAATACCTGATACTTGGCAACCTCCTCACTCTGCGTCTCCTCTAGCTCTCTGAGCTGTGCATTTAGTGAGTTGATGACACTCCTCAGAGTTTCAACCTCGGTGGAACATGCAAGCAGCAGCTGGCGGTGCTTGGCCGTTTCCTCACGCACCAAGCGCACAGCCTCCTGCTGCTTGTCAGCTACTTGTGTCACATTGGCCACTTTCCCCTGGTACCAGGTTTCGGCGGTTTGCATGTTGCGCCTGGCCAGGCTTTCGTACTGGGCACGGATCTCCCTCAGGGCGGCTGAGAGATCTGGTCTGCTCACATCTGGCTCCATGCTGAGACTGGACACCTGCAGCTGCACCTTCAGCCCCTCCCGTTCTTCTGCGAACACCTGCTTCACAAAGGCTAACTCCTGTGCCAAAGACATCACTCTGACCTCAGCATCACAGCTCAACAGTGCTGTACTGTCCGCCTCATCCCTTGCACGCTGCAGCTCGTCCTCGGCCCGCTCACGGCGCCGCACCTCCTCTTGCCAGCGCTTTTCCAGCTGCTCCTGCTCCTCCCGCAGCTTGTCTCTCCTCACCTCCATGTGTTCCTTGTCCTGAGTCTCATGGTGCAGCTGCTGGCGAAGATCTTGTGCCTCCTGTCTGTACAGCTGCTGCAGCCGAGATGGCTGAGTCTGCATGCCCTGCAGGGCTTCCAGCTGCACCATGAGCATCCGATTCTGCTGCTCCAAACGACGCACCTTCTCGATGTATGAGGCAAAGCGGTCATTCAGGCCCACTAACTCTTCTTTTTCCTGAGCTCTCAGTCCCACCAGCTCTGCACACACCACACTCAGCTCATGTGGCTCCAAGCAGCGCAATGGCTCAGACTTCAGCAGCCGCCTTGAGGAAGTGAAGGACATCTGGGAGAGGCGGTAGGGGCTGGAATGGTTGTCCCAGCGCCGGATCAGTGAGGAGGAGGAAATTAAACTCATGATGATGAATTTTTAAGTTTCTTTTTTATATATATTAACGTGGAGATTTTATTTTGAAGAAGTATGTCTTCTAGGTCCCCCTTGTTCTGCACACCATCAGTGGAGATGAACCAGCACTGCACCAGTTCAGAAATACTGCTGTGCAGCAGGCTTTATAAGGGACACACAAGCACACACTAACACACACACAGCATCTTTTCAGCCTCAGCCAATAAGGTGCTCAGCAGTGGTGGAGGTTGGTCTTATGTTTCACTCAGACAGGAGAGGAGAGAGGGCAGAGTTTTATAATCTCTCACAACAATGTAGAGGATATAAATTCATCTGCTACTTTAATGCAGTTAGTTTTTCATACAGTGTGTGTGTAAAATGAAAATAAGAGGAAAAAACACTTTGCAATCAAAATACCGTTGTCCATGTTCACAATATTGAGACATAGAGACAAAGGTCTTGATCTAGGATTTAGGGGCAATTTTAACATGAACTCCTGAACAAGCGCAACACAAGTCAGAAAAGTGAGAACCTTTTGATGTGATGTACAGTTAAATGTGATGTACAAATTAATTAGAGTATCTCATGTTCTCACTGGTGCATTGAGGGTTTTCTCCTTGTACTCCGGTTTTCTCCACAGTCCAACAACATGCAGAGTAGTGAGTGTGTGCGCGTCCGTGTATGCGCACATGTCTTGTGAGGGATTGGACCCAATTTTCAGGGTGTCCGCTTCTTGCCCGAAGTCTGCCAGGATAGGCTTCAGATCAATGCCATGTCCATATCCATCACACTCAAATAAAACTTGATACCAAGTCCATATCTGTATCCCTCAGAGGAACAGCATCACCTTGGGTTATTTATTTATTCAGATATTGGATGGGGATGAAGACATGGTATTGGGTGTTACTGGCACGGGTCTATCTCAGGCACAGGAGATTTTCAGCATGGTTTAAACCCTGTGTACACTTACTGTACACTTTAAATTATTTATCTAAAATATGATAAACATTTATTTAAAATATTCTAAACTTGAAACATAGTCCCCTTAGAGACTGTAATCCAGCTTTTCGATTTGAATCATACTCTTGCCCTTAACCAGAGCTTTGTCTCTTGCACAAGTCAAAGCATCAGTGTCTATATGTGCAGTGTATTACAGTTCATACGGGTTTTGGGCAACTTTGGATAACTTCCCTGATAAAATTATATACTTTCGCTTTGGTGAACATCTTTTGGAAAGTTTTTGACTATCCTTAGCCATTTTTCCCACAATTTTCAGTATATTTAATTAATATCAAGTATAGCATTGTCTTAATGCTTGCTTTAAGTCAAGATCGATTTTATAATGATTAAAATCAAAACATTTGCCACTTACCTTGACAGAAATCTAGGGCACAATTACTACACAACACTTGCAGAAAAATAATTAGTAGCAACTGTTCTTGAGTTTAAGTCTAAGAGGGCTATAGACCAGAAGTGTTCAAGTCCAGTCCCAGTGTCCAGCAGTTTGTAATTCACCAACACCTGGCAGTTAACAGATAACTTGACTTTGTGTTGGGGCAGAGGGAAACAAACAAAACAAAAAAAAACACTGAAAAATACTCGATACTGGCCCTCTAGTGCTGAACTTAAATACCCCTGATATAGACAATATGAAAATGCTTCAAAATAATACAAACCACTATGATACTTAAAGTAATAAATTAAAACACATTTCAAAAAACACATTTAAAAACAATTTTTCATTAAGGACAGAACATATTTGAGTGGTAAGACCATGCCGATACAATATTTTTTTACCCAGTAACTGCACAGAATGCAATGCACACAACCATAAAAACAAAGAGGACACAACAAAACATTTAGTAATTTTTATTACATTTTATCGAGAAAAAAAACAAACTATACTGCATAGGGGTATTAACAAGCCTCCTGCAAGTTCCAGTAATTAAGTAATGGAAATACTTTTAAATGTGCATGGATAACAGCTAAAACATTCTACCAAGTCCAAATACGTTCTGGTTTAAGACAAAAAGTGTAAACTTTAACAGAAATAATGGTTGTAGTAACCATTATTTAAACAGCGAAAAACTAAAATAATATTTCTAGTGAAGTTAAATCTCAACTACATGGAACATAACTTGATTTTAGCCAGTTAATCATCTCTTAGTGATTATAATTTTGTGTATACTGCCTCTTATTTGGTTATTTGACAATTGTCATTAATAAACAAGTTATGAGAAACATTTGAATTAATGTCAGTTTTCCTGCAAGGAATTGTATATACTCATATCACTTAAGATTTGGTCGATCAATGCCCTTGTGTTCCGGCACATGTCTATAGGGGCACCGATTACTCTTGATACAGCCTGTTGTCCTCCAGAAACAACACTCATCAGGAAACTTACTGCAAAAGTAAGAAAGAAATTGTTAGCAAACAAAATATTTTGCACAACACAAACATGTGAACTAAAATTATGTATAGCACATATGACTGAGGAATACATTTTGTATAGCCCTCAATTCCAAACAGGCCCGACATTACAAATGCATTTCTCCAAGAGTTCTTGCTCAAAAGGAGCAGAGGAAGCTATACACCTGGCAGAGCGAGTAATGTCACAACTGGTGAATGTTTGACCAATCATGATAAATGTGATGAAAAATAATAAAGGAACGAGAGGGAATTGCAACTGTGTTTACAACACCATTGCACAGGACTTGAACATTTTTAATCCCATGTTAAATACCAAGTGATCTTGTTCTCCTTCTGCACTACACTGCAGTCCAGTAGGTGGAGGTATTGCACCAACTGCCCATAAACTCAAAAGTAGCTCTATAGGCTCCTATTTGCAGAATATGCAAAGTTTTGGTATTTATAGTATTTTATAGTATTGGTATTTTGGTATTGGTATAAATAGTTATACTATTTAAATTATTGCCTAAATATTTAAAAAATGGGAATTGAAAAATGCCCAGTCAATTTAATTAACTGATCGACAAAAGATTGTTTAAATCTCATAATTAATGAAAATGAAAACAAAACTTGAGAAGGACAAGAGAATGATTACTTGAACATGATAAATGATTGAGAATGAATACTCCTAGTGGAAAAATGGAAACATTTGTGTTACTTACTTTACTTTTCCTGTATCTGTTGTTGCAGCTTTGGATACACCAAGATGTGTGTGGATTCTGTCAGGGTAACGAACTACAAGACAAGTCCCAGCTACACAAAAGCCCTGAAATACAAATATACAAAACACACATGAGAAACAAATCTTTACCAGCCATGATCTGCATGCAGTACCATACTTTGAGGAGATCTTTCTGGTAACTGGCAGCTTTAAGCATCTGCACACTCACTTGCTGCACTTATAAATCTAGTTTGTGGCCCATTGTCAGTTGTTCATTAATAGCTGTTTATTCCACAACCAGGAATCTGGTTCTTCAGAGCAAAATTGATGCTTTCTTGTCCATCAGAACTCAACTCACACTGGGCATTGTGGGCAGCTAGTGCCCTCGTCCATTATGTCACAGTGTGAAAATTGGTCAGGGATTTATTAAGCAGTACAGTGGAACCTCGGATTGCGAGTAACGCGGTTTGCGAGTGTTCCGCAAGAAGAGCAAAGATTTTTAATACATTTTTTGACTTGGAAAACAAACAAGTCTTGGTTTACGAGTCCCAAGTATCATGTATCACGCATGCACTTCTTGTTTTGACGCCGAGCATCACGTGACCACAACTTAGCCAACGTTTTTTCTCGCTCTTGCACTGCGGAATTGTGGGTAATCGCCTCCCCTGCTGGGTCTTAGTGCCGTCTCTTACTGGTACAATCAACATCCGTGCATGCGTGTACTGTTTACTACAACACTGTGACCACGTGTGTGCATAAAATATTTTATTTTGTGTCTGTATGCGTGTGTGTACAGCACGCGTGTAAAGCAAAAGCAAGTCATTAGAAAGGTTAAAAGATCCATTTCCTCTCTCTCTGTATCAGCCTGCTCTTTGTGTCTGTGTGCATGCACGTCATTGGACACCGTGTCCGCCCCCACCTACACACAGATCCCTCCTACTTTCGCCTTCACAGACACACACAGACACACACTCTTTCTCTCTGCTCTACACAGAAACAGTGCTCTGTCGCGATTCTTTTCAAAGGTAAAGTGCAGGTTAATTTGTTTTATTTTTACTTTACAGAATTACAGCAAATTATTTTTATGTATTTATTTTTTGGGGCTGTGGAACAAATAATTTGAGTTTACATTATTTCTTATAGGAAAATGAGTGTTTTTCCCATAAGAAAACACAGAATTACGAGCAACGAATTATGTTCGTAATGCAGGTTTTACAAGCTTTTGTATTTTATTAGGGAATAATGATATCCTGTGACTTTTCAAGCTCAGATCAAAGAAAGAAATATTGATCCAAAAAAAAAAAAACACACTTACATTCAATTCTCGAATGGCAGTCTCACAGTCCTCTTTCCTGGTGTAGTTGACAAAAGCACACCGTTTTGCTGACAATAATCTTACACTATAGACTTCCCCAATACTACACAAAAAAAGGGAGTTAAACATCAAATAAATGTTTTCAACCTGTAGACATTGAATTCAGCAAAATATTTTGATGCTCAAGTTACCAACGACAAACTATTTAAATCATCTTTTATTTAAATAGTTCCCTTAAAAACAGCTACACTTGAATTAAGAATAACTCCATAAATGCATATTTCTGATGAGCATAAACCTCTACAGTGGACACTCGGCTTGCAAATTTTCAACCTATGGACCAAAATTCTTCGCCATGCAGATCCACGTGATTTGAAGAGAAAGTCTCGCAAGAGTATAAAAGCGGAACCAAACCACAACTGATGGGGCAATTCATCATATGGTAACAGATTATAAAATAGACAACGGCATGTAAAAAATAATCAGAAGCTTTATAAAAACCTATTATGTGGCTGCACAACATGTTATCAAGGACGGTATCAAGAGGAACAGAGACTCATTCATATTTACATGTCTTTTCGAAATGTTTTGATTGTTTGTATTTTATAAGTGGAAATTGCTAATATTGTTAATATTTTTGGGTGGCTGGAACGAATTATTTGGATTTACATTCATTTTCCCATTTTCCTATGGGAAAATGCGTTTCAAAAAACTTTGTATGCCGAGGTACCACTGTAGTTTGCACAACAAAAAGAAAGCTGGTTGTATGAGATGGCACAACTTACTTGCTGAAGAGATCATGGATTTTTAATTCTGATATAGCAGGCACGAGGTCGCCAACCCAGACTGGAAACAGCTCTCTGCTAGTCAAAACCCATACAGACACAAATCTCAGCACCTTTATAAATAACAAGGCCAAAATAAAATCACTGACAAACATGAATCTAAAACACTCTTACGGGGTCGCTGGTACAGCTGTGGTGACTTTCGGTGGGTTCTGGGGAACTGTTCTGAGTGGAACTTTTGCAGGTTGAGGATTTCTCTCTGGACAAACTCTTACTCTTGCTCCATGCACTTGCGCAGCTGCCATATTACCTTTAGTTGAAGAAAATCAGACAGAAAAAGAAGCACATTTCTTAGTTCAAAGAAGAAAAAAAAAAGACTGTTGTAAAACATTTTTTTGGAAAGAACAATACGTGTAAACAGATATGGTATTACCATGTAAACACGAGAGAGATTCTAAAGCTTTTTCTATTGTTCCATGTATGATGAGGGCATTTGAACTTTGTTCTCTATTGTATCCCATATCCTGTAGACAATAGCAGGTAAAAAAAAAAAAAAAAAAAAAAAACGTTATTAACATAATATTAGTGTACATGTAAGCAAAACGATAAGTATTAATGTGACACTAAAAAAAGAAAGAAAAAAAAACTTTACTCTTACGTGTATGGTATTTTCATATTAAATTAATCAGTTTTTTTTTATAATCAAAATAGTTACCTTGAGTCAGATTTATTTGTGCTGCATACATGAACTGATGGACTTACTTCAGAATTTTCTAAATATACATAAACCACTCTTTGCACTCTTTCATACCCTTTAGATATGAAACAAGCAGACTTCATAGAATTTCCAAAAGTCTAATATGAGTTTTTTTAATGACTTTTAAATTTAAGCCTACTTATTTCTGCATTTGATAATACTAATTTATTAAACCTTTAAAATGAACTAATCTGTTTCAATCAAAACCAAACAGCAAGGTAATTAATTCATATTATAAAACTATCAACAAAAGGCCCCCACATAACGCTACTTACCATTAACTGCATTATTTGTACCCTCATTAGCTCTTGAGCAGCATCAGTACAGGTGCTGTCAAGGTTTAAAACTTGTTTATAGGTCAAACTAGCTTCATAGTATCTCTAAAAAAGAAAGCCAACAAAAGACAATTGCATGAGAGCAGGGATAAATTTTTCACCTGTGTAGGGGGAAAAAAAAGTACAAAATTATATTTACCTTAAGGCCAACTAATGCTTTCCCTTTTCTGTAGAGCCCTTTAGTCCATGTGGGGTTCAGCGAAAGAGCAATTTCAGCATCTGTTAAAGCCTTGTCATATTGTTGCATTTTTTCATAACAGAAAGAGCGATTTCCAAACAACCTTTAAATAGACAAGTATTTATTTTTCCTGCATGAAGAGTTAATAATAAATAATTATGTACATATGTGTCATGTTAACACTTACTTAAATTCTTGAGGATTGTGCTTTATAGCATCAGTAAAATATTCCACAGACATATCCAAATTTCCTTCTCGAGCACATTTGTTACCCAATTCTAAAATATAAAGAAAATAGAAAAGATGATGTCTGAACATGTATTAAAAACCATTGAACATCTGAACAGAAATATTTTTGGGATACACAGACCTGCCAGCTTCATGCTCATTTTAACAATATCATTTTCTGGTTCATGTGATTCCTCCTTTTCATTAACATTCTGTGGATGGACATGATTTGTATTTATTCACGTGCATCTTTTTATCAGATCACAATTTGATTTAGAGAATTACCTAGCTGCATTACAAGTCTATTAGGGAAAATAATTGAAAAAATACATATACCTTTACCTGGGGCTTTGTTGTACTTTTTTGTGCTGTGCCATGCTTCTTCAAGTTTTCAGATTTTTTGTCTTTCCTTTCAGATTTGGGTTTCTGCTCAAGTTTGCGTTTTGCAATAGCTGCTGCATTGTTCACAAAGCAGCTGCTCATATCAAGCTATTTTAACATACATTGCAGATTATGATTGTTAGAGACACATGCAGGTGCTAAACAGACTCTTCTAGAAAAGGTCTCAGGAATTAGAAAGCAAGCCAACCTCAAGTTCATCAACTATGCTCCCTTGATCATCATCGTCATCGTCATCATCATCATCACAGCTGTCACTGCTATCTGTTGAGTTGTGTTGTGGCCCAGGGTCAGGAGGTACACTGTTATTTGTTTTTTTCTTATTTGCACACTCTTTTTCTGTAGGCTCAGATTTAACTGAAACAGCAGCAGCATCCTGTTGAGGAGGAGTTGAGATGTGCAAGCGAAAATGACATTTGCTTTTCTTGGTTTCAACACAACAAGATTTCATATCTATGCTCTGAAAACACGGATGGCTATGAAACAGTGATGAAATAGATGAAATACTGTGAAATACTGGTTGGGTGCTAATGCTTTTAAAATAGCTATAAACAAATTTACATACCTGTTTGGCACCATTTTTATTTCCATTTTCCTTTTCTAATTTTTCTAGTCGACGTCTCTCCCGCTGTCTCTACAGTATACCAGGATGAGTTGTAACTCAAGTAAACATTCAAATAAGTGTGTATCATGTCATCATAGGGGCATAAAAGTGAAAAGTTTACACTACCATTTTTTTCTGTTTTTTCTTTTCTGCTTTTTTCTTAAGTTTTTCTTCTTCAGCTAAAAGTTCTTTAGCATTTTTTGCAGCCTCCTGAAAGGGTACAACACATTACACATGCAGCTCCCTCTAAAATCAGCTGCATGCAGATAATATACAAAATTGCATGTAAAAAAGCCCTTACCTCAGGTGTGACGCGCTTGGATGGTTTATAATGTGTTATTGCAGGCAACAACTGATTGGAACCCCTCTTATCAAGAAAGTTTTGAGCAAAGCCACAATATCTATTGTTTCGCCTGTCATAATCATCATCATCATCATCATCATCATCATCATCATCAGTCAAATCTTCATACTCATAGAACTGATCCTGGTAATCAAGACCTGAATGACAAGGAAGGATAAGGAAGTTTTATATTATCTATGGTGCCACCTTAAATACAGACATATGTAAGAATGTGACCTTGAGGCCCAAAACCAAAATAAAAGTCACTGTAGTGAGATTGTGTGTGTTAAAAAAATAATAATAATAATTTGAGTAATATATATATATATATATATATATATATATATATATATATATACACAGACACACACACTACCGTTCAAAAGTTTGGGGTCACT
>JAOVVA010000041.1:12774126-12802568 GCA_028565275.1 Leiocassis micropogon
GAAATAACCATTTATTAAAAATGTTACAAAAAACCACATGCTTTCAAGGGGTGTCCTAATTTTTTCACATGACTGTAGATATATATAGATATATATAGATATATATAAAATATATATACAGTGGAACCTTGGATTACGAGCATAATTTGTTCCGGAAGCAGACTCATTCCAAAACACTCGTAAACATAGGAAATAATGGAAACTATTCCTGGAAATTATTTGTTCCACAGCCAAACAAAAATAAATACATAAAAATAATTAACACAAAATATAAAGTAAAAATAAAACGAATTAAATAAATCCCGACAGATAAGTGTTTCCGTTTATGCGTGCAGGCGCTGTGTGTGCGTATGTGTGTGAAGGAGACTCTTAATTTCAGCCCCTCCCGTCTCCCCCTTCTCATCTTACACAGTAAACCTTTCTCCTCCCTTATTTGAATTTCACACAAACACATACACAGACATTAACGGAAAGACTGTTTTGTGGGAAAAATTTGCAAGGAACATCGCTAATGACACTCATGTGAGCGCATACTAACGGAATCACTGCTGTAAAGTAAAACAAACAAACAAATGAACCTGCACTTTACCTTTGAAAAGAATCGCGACAGAGCAGTGTTTCTGTGTAGAGCAGAGTGTTTGTGTGTGTGAAGCAGAGAGAGGGTGCTTCACACACACTAAAGGCGAGAGAGAGACTGTGTGTGAACCGGCACAGTGTCAAATTATGCGTGGGCACACACATGACAGGCTGAGGGAGAAAATGGATTTTTAACCTTCTAATGAGACCTTCTTTTGCTTTACACGCGCGCATACACATGTGTTATAAGAAACAGTGCACACGTGCTGTACACAAAAATATGTTTTACGCGCACACACGTGGTCAGTGTTATAGTAAACCGTGCACGGATGTTGATTATACCAGTGAAAGACGCGCACTAAGACCCAGCAGGGGAGTCGATTACCCAAAATTCCGCAGCTAAAGAGAGAGAAAAACCGTTGGCTCACTTGTGATCATGTGACACTCGGCGTCAAAACAAGAAGCGCATGCGTGATACATGATACCTGGTCTCGTAAACCAAGAATTGCTCGTTTTTCAAGTCAAATGTATTAAAAATCTTTGCTCGTCTTGCGGAACACTCGCAAACCGCGTTACCCGCAATCCGAGGTTTCACTGTATGTGTGTGTGTGTGTGTGTATAGATTGTGACAATTCTGTTTTCAAAGAGTGGATCATGATGAAGGTCTCTGGTGGAAAATGTGAAACTTTAGAACTGAATGCAGAAGACAGGAGGAGAATAGAGGAGATAAAAAGAGAACTACTGCTATCCACTAAACACGCCAAGGTAAGACACAACCCACTGTTTTTTTTTTTTTTGGTGAACTTCTCAGTTTAAAATGGTGTATCAGATAGAGGGGTTGTAATGTTATAAATTTATTATGAATTTAACTTATAAACTTTTAGTCATTGGCAAACTGGCCATAATTTTTTTGAACACATTAAGCAATGAAGGCACATACCTTACTTTCTTACTTGTGCTGTAGGTTTCTAGGTGCACTAAGGTGTGCAAGAATAGTATAATAGCATTATCTATGGCAAATAGTACAAACTATGTACTATTTGCTTTTTTATGCTATTTGCTACTGGTATGGTTATTATTTTACATAACTCAGTGAGCTCTTTTTTTTTTCTTTTCTCTTTTTTTTCTCTGCGTAAAAAGCATGTCTTTCATAACATGAAATGTCATTGCAACTGAGACATTGACTTAGAGTATTTTTCTCAACTCCTATTTCCTTCCCCATTTATAGTGTGATGTAATTCACATGGCAGCACACAGCATCAAAAGTAAACCTTCTGACTGTTAAATGAGTTTATATACTTTATATACTCTAGATGTATCTGTTTTTTCAATACTTGGACTAATAAAAAATAAACGAAATTCTTCCCAACTGTATTTGACTGATGGCACTTGGTTAGTAACCTAGAAAACCGTTGTAAGGATCTATCCAATGACAAACTTTAAAGCCCTTTTTATAAGTCACTCTGTAAAAGAGCGTCTGCCAAATGTCTAAATATAAATATATAATTTTTTGTTTTATATTAATATTAATTAACATGCAGGCTTATTCGATTGTAAATCTAAAATGCAAGAAAATGTGCATCACTAATCCGAGTTAGCTACCTAGCTTGTTGTTAGCAAGACTTGGTGTCCAAGTATCGAACATGCCAGAAGCCGCAAATGATGTAATCCTGACCAGATTACTGAATTATTGACGATTAGACTAAAACACAGTGTAAAAAAAAAAGTATGTAATGCAGCATTATATTTTAAATCACCATGTTCATCTTTTGTTTTCTTGAATCCATTTCATATCGTTGGAGTGATATTTGAATTAGTGATATTTTAATTGCAGATTGTAGGCTTTCATCAGGGTAATCATTCTTTAATGTTTTAAGATTTTAAGACATGTATATGGACAATACAGTCTCAATTAGAAACTATTGAAAATCGCACTACAATCAACCATATTAATGGAGAAAATCACCCAGCACTAGTTAAAGATAGACTGCATTCACTCAGATCACAAGGGGCACTAAACCAAACACACTGTACATGGTACGAGTGCACATACTGTTACACCCCTAGCATTTGATGATCATGTGCATCAGGCAGAGTGATGCATTCTTTCCAGACAGCATAAAACAGTTTACCATTCCTTTAACATTCTTCTCTCTCTTTATTAGCGATCACTCTTCTGATAGACTTGTCTCTGTCTCCTTTTGTCTCAGTCGAGCTCAGATTCAGAAAGCAGTACGCAGTCCAGTGTTGGCACTGTCCCCCAGTCTGCTGCAGGGTTTGCAGCTATGCGCAGTGCAGAAGCGCATCTCTCTGAGCAGCTGCAGAGGGTCAGTCGGCTTCCACTCGACTCCAGTGTTCCACTGCACACACCCCTGGAGGACAGAGTAAGTCAGTTTGCCATCAAAGAAGGGGGTGGTAACACTCAACACACACCCACCCTTCAGTCAGCAAGCCAATGCCTTCATACACACAACAGCCATGCTTCCCAGAATGACCTTGCAATCGGAAGTAACTCATATTCAACCCTGAGGTCATCTGAGGAGTGGAAACTAACATCTCACATGACAAGTAGAGCAACAAAGAATGAAGGTGGCATGGGGACAGTTGGAAAGGAAAAAGAATTGAGAGATGAAGATGAACATCCAGAAACTAAGGGAAATGGCCCGTTACCAACTACTGAGGCAGCTCACACTATCATCCAAGGAAAACAAGAGTTCACCCAAGGCTTGGAGTCAAGTTCAACCATTGGTCAAAAACCTCACTTGTTAAATAGCCATATCACACCTTCAGTGAAATCGCAACACACCATCCAGAGACCTCACACACCTGCCAGTGATTCCTGCACTTTTCCTGAGCTGCAAAGTGGATCAAACGCACATCATTTAGACAATCTGAAAGAAGTCCCACTCCCAGTCTCCAGCACCAGTGAGGTACAGCAAGCTTCAGTGTCCAGTGGGACAAGCTTGAATAAAGAAAGAAATACAGACCAGGGTCAGAGCACAGCAATGGTTCATAAACATTCACAGGTGACCTCAAGATACCCACAAGCCTTTACTCCTCCTAGAAGACTTGATGGTCCAAGTAGACCTTTATTAGCTAATGCAGCTGGTAAGTGGTAGGATTTTAAAATATGATTTTATTATTCCTTTTAGATACTAAAACCCCCTTTTTAGAGTATAACTAATCTTTGTATGCTTCCTGCAGCTGTTCCAACTTTATTGCCATATAAACCTCACGGCAGTTCAGAGCTCTTCTATATGCCAAAGACTGTCCCTGAGCTCTCCCCTAATCACTCTGATACCACAGTGGAGAGCTCCCATGCAGGTACAGAAAAAAGCCACAGCTGCATGACACATGAACACATTCTTTATAGAACTAAACGCTTTAGACCCCTATAATTAAAAGAGGTGACAGGGCAAATTTTGAGTTTTTTAAGTACTTAAAACTATGCTTAAAACTATGCTTTAAGATTTTGTAAAAAAATATAAATACATTTAAATACATATAAATACGAATATCTACACATGAGCAGTGCTGTAACACGTGTCTGTGCACAAGGATGCAGATGGAACAGGACACTATTGTGTGAAATTAAGTTGATTGCTGAGAGGTACAGTATGCTTACTGTAACACTATAGGATAGTTATCTGCCACATTTTTACTGTGCCTGAATATCAGATGGCATGATCTATGCTCTTACTGTACTTGGTGTACATCCGGAAAGTATTCACAGCACATCACTTTTTCCATATTTTGTTATGTTATAGCCTCATTCCAAAATCATTATTTTCCTCAAAATTCTACTAACAATTCCCCATAACGTCCATGTAAAAGAAGGTTGTTTTGACAAATTTATCTTTCCAAATGTCTTAGAAATAAAAAAAAACAAACAATAAAAATCTTTTACATAAGTATTCCAGAACAACAACCATCTTTGCAGCACTCAACCAATCAGTTTGAGTCGTCAGCGACCAGACGAAAGCCACTTCTCTGTGAAATGCATGTGACCGTTGCCAGGAGTCAAAAGGCACCTGAAGTATGAGAAACAAAAAAAAAAATAAAATTTTTAAAGCACCTTTAGCCCCAAGTCTTTTTGAGTATGATGCTACAAGATGCTACAAGGTTCTCCTCTCTCCACAGAGAAATGCTGAAGCTTTTTCAGAATGACCATCGGGTTCTTGGTCACCTCCCTAACTAAGTCCCTTCTCCCCGAATCGCTCAGTTGGACTGGGTGGCCCGCTCTAGAAAGAGTTCTAGTTCCAAACTTCATTCATTTACAGATAGTTGAGGCCACTGTGTTCATTGAAGGACCAAGAACCCGATGGTCATTCTGAAATGCTGCAAAAAAAATTCTGTACCCTTCCCCAGATTTGTGCCTCGATACAATCCTGTCTCTGCTTGGTTTGCCATAGCTTGGTTTGTGCTCTGACATGCACTGTTAACTGTGGGACTTTATATAGACAGGTGTGTGCCTTTCCAAATTATGTCCAATCAACTGAATTTACCACTGGTGGACTCCACTCAAGTCGTAGAACCATCTCAAGTATGATCATTGGAAATAGGATCCACCTGAATACTTACGCACATGCGATTATTTTAATGAATTTATTAATTTTTTCAATTTGCAAAGATTTCAAACAAACATTTTTACATTATCATTATGGAATATTTTTTGTAGAATTTTAAGGGGAAATTATCAATTTAATATTTTATTAAAAATATAATATTCAATTGTAATATTATTTATTTATTTATTTATTTAAAATATGATATTTAATTTTAATCAGTATTGTGTGTGGTAAGAGAAAGCTATTTGCTAAGTTTGTTTGGAATTGCCACCACAATTTCTTTTTATATTAAATCAGGATTTTCGTAAAATCGTGATAGATACAGAATCACAATACAAATCTAATCGCATTTATGCATCATGATAATATTGTATGAGGTGGTCCCTGATTACTCCCATTTATATAATACACCATTAACAAACAAATAATTTAGTAGAAATTCAACACTATAGTATTAAATCCATAGCACATAGCACTACTATGGGGAAGAAATGCAATGAGGTTGTTTTGTCATCTTGTCTTTTATTTTTCCTCTGTCTTTAGCGCTCATTGTTACATAGGCCTAAGCACCTCCCCTTGCACAGCTGCATTATTTATACTATCCTTTGTCTGAGAGAAAGATGAACCCTTTAATTCTGCGCTTTATCACATGCAAAAGTGAAGCTTTATTTCGTGGCTAACTACTTAATTCAACTATGCTACTTTATTACTGACTCTAGGATCTGACGACGCTGTGCCCCCTCAATTTACCCCAGAGGTTTTGGGATCTAGAGAGCTTGTGGATAACAACGTAACACCAAAACATAAGGAGGGCATTTACAGCAAGAGGGCCAAATTGAAAAGAGGTGAGTTGTGGCACACATGTAGCGTAACTTAGACATTGTGCACTAGCATTAACACATAAATAAAAGGATTCTTCTTTTATGTCTTGTTCCTTTAACAGAATCCACTTTGTCTGGAAAAGGCTTTCATGACCAAAGAGGCAATACTGTTCCTCTCTATCACCCTCCTGCTTTCAGGAAATCTGTTGTTGTCCCTGAGAATAAACGAATGTCTGAGCAAATTGAAGTGAGAGAATCATTTATCCCTCTGCGCATGGAGGCTGACTACAGCACTACTGAACTACATCCTAACAACAGAGTACAAAAGCATAATATGGGTACAGAAACTCGGGGGAAGGATCAGGACATGAAGGGTCAAGACCTTGGTGCGGAGATTGTCAGCTCTCTGGATCAGTTGTGGCGTCGCTTCAATGAGCGATGCAGCCTTCAGGAGACTCAATCCTCTAATGACGTAGAACTGTCACTGCTGGAGAGACTGGAACGCCTGTCCCGCCTTTTACACGGCTCCTCGCCACAACAGACACCTGAACAGGCACACAGTAGTGAGGAGAAGGGTAAGAGTGGGAGGAGGGAACAGGAGCCAAGGAGAACACAAGGAAAAGACACAACCAGAAAGAGAAAAGAGAAAAAGATTGAAAATGAAGTGAAAGGTGTTCCAAAAACTGCATGGGAACAGGAGACCTTAAGTATCAACCGGGCTTTAGTGGAGAAGAAGCAGCAAGAAAATGACTCTTGTTGTCCCGCAGAGAGGGACAGGTCTGCTACTGTTTCTGTGAACACAAGCAGCAGCCAGTCTACTATCGACACACAGCGGTTGATCAGAGCTTTTGGACCGCATCGAGTTAGCAGTGGGAAAGACAGTGTGGCTCTGAATCAGACTCGACATCCCAATGATGGCTTGATGAAACTTTATAGCACCATTAAAAAGCAGAAAAGAGGACATCATAAAGGTGGCTCTGAAAATCACCTTGTTTCTGTTTCCACAGAAACAAGCAACATTGATGACTCCTTGGTAAGTTTTAATAACGGGAATATTAATGTAAAAATATTTTTTAAATTATGTATCCTTCCATGTCTTTTTTTTTTATGGTTTGTTTTTTTAAGCTACTGGTTCTAATTGCATCAGGATTCTATGATAAATTACTGTAAAAGAAACATTGTACTGCCTTGATGTTGGATTTAGACATTTCCAGCATCAGTAATCATTTACTTTTTTACTTAATCATAATACTTTTCCCTCAGGCCTCAGACACTTTATCGTCCTCAAGCCCTTATACCCTACCCTCCAAAAGAGGCAATGGACGTACAAATAATTCTAAAAGGGCAAAGGTCAAACTTGTCAGCAGAAGCATACAAACAGGTTAGTCCTCCTAAAAAAAGAATGGTTTCAAAAAAGTGTAATGTGTGCAGAAAATGCTTGCAATATTTGTACTGTACATAGCTTAATAGCACACCTGCATGAATAAGTACAAAAGTATTTTTCCCCTTGTGATGCTGGCAGACATCTCCAAGGACAAGGTCTTTGTTCTCTTAAAAATGAAGTTCTAACTTGGGCAGAGACTTGTTACCCTGAGTCACTAATATAAGAATGTTTGGTAATTCTGGTGCAGTTATTTCAAAGATCAAGTTTTTTTTTCCTTTTGCTAAATTTTCTGCTTTGGGATGTAGAAAGTTATAAATGTTACAAATTCAAGGAAGCACCAGTTCAATGAATATAGATGAAGGAATAAAATCAATGATGGATACAATATCTGCCCCCTATAGTGCTATTTTCTACATACTGTAAGAGCTTTTCGGCAATTTTATTAAAAGGAAACAGTCCAAAAATAAATAATAAATTAATTCTCTCTCTCTCTCTCTCTCTCTCTCTCTCTCTCATACAACTCTAATTGCAGGTACAGTGATGTATGGTTGTTGGAAGTTTGGTAGTGGTGTTTGCTTATTATTGTGGTATATTGTCATTCAAAATTAAGTGTTGCTTCCAGTGTACAGTTTAAATTTTTAATTTTCCTAGCCTCATCCATGTCCACAAAACAAACTAGTCACCCACTGGTTTAACACTGATTTATTTATTTTTTTTGGTTGCTTTTATTTGAGAGAAGCCATCAAGAGCTAAGATTGAATAACAAATGAATGACGTACCAACCTTATTCATCAGGTGATTTGGAGATTGTGGTAAATGGCACCCGCCGAGACACGCGGGATGTCGGCACTACCTTTCCTTCTCCAGGTAGTGCCAGAACCACTAGGGCATCTTCAGCAGCCTGCAGTGAGGTGAAATCTCAACCAGTGCTAAAGAGACAGGCTCTCACTAAAAAAACCCGCTATCCAACTGGTAAGTTTGCAAAGTAGGAGCAATTTGAGCTGTTTTTCAGGGAATCCTCCTCTGACATGAGCTCTCACTGTTCTTTTCCCTTTTGTAAGGTTTGTCATGGTTTATTTCTGCTGATGAACTGAAATGGGATGCACGTAAGGAGAATAAGCCGCAAACAGATGCAGGGAGGTCTGAAGGCCAGGCCTGGTATGAGCCCTACACCAGGACGCAGCCATGGAGAGAGCCACTTAGAGAACGACACATTCAAGTGGAAAGAGAGAAGCCTCCTGAGCAAAAAACACATTCAGAGAATGACTGTGACAGCAAACCCTCTGCACTGGTCCGCCTGTCTCTGCAGGTATGTTGGCTTATAAGAGAATTTAGCTGTGATGAAGATATTTTGCAATATAGCTTTTTCGCTTTGTATTTTTAAACTTTTAAAACCGTTTTTAACATTATAAATTTAATTAAGTTCTATTGTTTAAAGTAGTCTTTGCGTAAACGTGAATATTGCAGGAGGCGCTAGAGTTGCATCGACCAGAGTTTGTCTCTCGTTCTCGGGAGCGGATGAAAAGGCTGTGCCTGCTAACGGAGGAAAGAAGGATGCAAGCCGTCTTCAGCAAGGAAAGGGAGGAGCTTTTTAACCGTGCCGCAGTCATGCCCCAGCCAAAAGCAGGTTGGTTTAATCTTGCTTGTCAAAACATAAAGACATGAAACGACATTCTATTGTCTTAGAAATAATTTATCCTTATTCCTCAACTTTCTTCCAGCGCCAGCTCCTCCACCTCTTCCCTCCAAGCGAGTTATTCCCATAAGTGAGATGATTCAGAGGTCCAAGCGGTAAGCTCTTAGTAAAATGCACAGACTTTGTTTAAACACTGAATTAGTAATTGAAGTTTTGTTCCTCGTCAGTGCTGTCAGTGAAGTACACACTCATAGAATAGGCGGAACAGAAAGATTCAGCAGGTAGAATTGTGTGTGGGATTGAGCTAGCCAGATAGAGAAATGATTATCATGGTTTGGCTGTGGTTAACCAGGGCCACTCAATTGTGAAATAAAATGATGGATATTAAGTATAAGTGAACGATATTAAGTATACCATTTACAAAGGAAATTTTCAGACAACCTTAAAACATAAGCGCTTTGTGTTTAATTTATTAGGATTTATGCTCAACTCCCAGAGGTTCAGAAAAGGAAAGAGGAAGAACGGAGGAAAGCTGAGTACAACTCCTACCGCCTAAATGCTCAGCTATTTAACAAGGTAAACAAATATTTACCTGCACAAATTGTTTTTCTTATCAGTACACTTCCAGGTTGTACACACATTTACCTAATGTTCTATTAAGCTTAATACGATTCTCCTCTTACAGAAAATCACCAACCGTGTGCTGGGAAGAAGAGTGCCTTGGCAGTAGTTTGAAGAAATATCAACCCAAACTGTCTGTTTTTGTGTCTGTGTTGTTATAAGTGTGGTATGTGTAATCACTTGTGATGTAGGAAACTAAATGATTTATCTTGAAATTTAATTTTCTTAATATTTTAATAATGTTTTATATATTTTCTATATGAACTTTTAGTGGTACATAGTACCATGTTTTTTAAAAAAGGTTTTTATCAGTGTTTTCTTTCTAATAAAGAAGACTGTCTCATCTATAGAGTCTATGATTTTTTTTTTCCCATGCAGACTGTCCTTTAACTAGTAAAGATTTGTTTGTTACCAAATATGGCAGTGTTTTTGTATACAGTACATTTATAAACTTCCCACCCGATGCCCAAACCCCAGCCACTGGATGAAGAGCCGGTCACAAACTGGTGACAAAATCAAAATAAAATGGAAGAGTTGCGCCAGGGAGACTATCTGGTGTAAAACCTGTGTCAAGTTGTTGTTTGGATGTGATGGTCCACTGTAGGAGCCCCCTTGATGGGAACAGCCGAAAGACAAACAACATTTATGAATAATACCTGGTGGCTAAATTGGTGGAAGTTCCACAATCTAGTGGAAATAAAATAGTTTATAATCACAGAAAAAAATGTGGAAAAAATAAAATAAAATGAAGGTGTATTATTGTAGCATGTCTACAAATAAATCACCAGATGTGGCAAGAGTAATAAACTTTTGTACTCAAGTACAAGTACTGTTACTTTAGTGAAATTTTACTGAAATACAAGTAAAGTTACCATTATAAAAATCTACTCAAGTAGAAGTAAAAAGTAGCTAATTAAAAATTTACTCAGAGTAAAAGTTACCGAGTTACTTTTTTTAACAGCGGTGGTGAGATTCTAGTGTAGTTCAAAAAAGACAAGCCGATATAAATCTCAAATTAGTTGTTTTTAATTAAAGGAACACCTTTACATTAAAAAAATGGTGCCTCTCTTGTGCTTAAAATCAAAGTGGTCACTTAAATATGGCCAGGGGTTAGCTTTATAAGAATTTGTTTTGTCCGTCTCCATCGTTCTTGAGAATTAAGCGCATCCCCCCAGACCCCCCACATCCTGTCCATCAATCAATCAGGGCAGTGGTTTCTGGGGTGCAATTTTTTTCCCTCCCCCTTGCATTATTTTTATTATTTTTCTTTTTCATTCATTTATTATTTACTCAGTAGCGAATATGATTTCAAATGTAGCGATGTACAATACTTCAAACAAAACATACTTAAGTAAATTTGACAGATTCTAAAAACTACTTTAAAACAGAGAAGTAAACAAAAAACTTCAATTACAGTAACGCGAGTAAATGTAATTCGTTACTTTCCACCTCTGTACATCACCATTATAATTAGTTATTACTTTGAATAATTTTTTTAACACATACTTTAATATAATAAGTACAACCGACTGTGACCATACCTGTTATCTCTCTCTTCTCTTCTCTTCTCTTCTTTCCACCTTGTGGTTTTAATGATTATTGGCAGGGCTGTGATTCGACTGAAGACACAAGGTTAAAAGGTCAAATTCTCGGTGATCCGAGTCGTGCTAATATTCAGTAGGCCTAACCACATTCTTGCTCAAACAATATCGGTTAAATCTGGTATATACATAATTTATGTTGCAAGTGATGTTGCAAATACTTATTAAATTGATATTTAATGCAGTGAACACAAAGAGGTTAGACTAAATATCCTTAAAATGCCAGCATCCAATCAAATTTTAGGCACTAGACTGTTTTATTAAATATTAATAGATATTATTAATCTATATCATCACATCATAACCTTGTACTATAGTATACAGTAGTCTTGCAAGTGTTGCTCACTTGACTTGAAGATTTGTTGTACAAGACCCTGGCACCAAAAGTATATATAATTCCTAGCATTGTCACTAGTCTTTAGACGGTTTGTGTTCTTAGAGCAGTGTGTTTCCTCAGTGCAAATATAGTTATCTATTAATAACTCATACGCACATTACACACAGCTAACAGCTGTGACGCAGAGGGCAGACCCTTGCCACAACACGCTACTCAGAAAGGACTGTTCTATGGACTTTTTAAAGGTATATAAATTATAGTAGATATCTACCAGTGTAGGCTATATGTGGAGATTATATACTGTTTGTTTATAATTATGTTGTAATTGTAGTAGCAGTTATTTTGTTGTATTTGCTGTAGTTTAGTGCTAGTCCTTAGATGATCATCACAGTCTTCTTTTGTGTTGTAGAATGGGAGAATTCAGGCAGTTTGATCAAGACTTCTACCAGTCTGAATATTACATAGATGATCAGGCCCAAGAAGCTCATGGCTATGACCCTGCATACACCAGTCCACAGTACCAAGATATGTAAGACTATTACTGGTATTGATTATTCTGAAATTTCATGGCTATGAGAATTCTCTTTTTGCAGAAATTCAGGTTTTGTAAACTGTGACGTTGTTTTCAACTTTTTTACCTTGCCATTGCCAGAGATTGTGCATCTCCGACATCAGATGTCTATGCCTCATCAACACATTCACCTTACAGTGGGCAGATTTTTCAACCTGCAGCTTCTACTGTGGCTCCTGAACATACTGACTCCTTTGAGGATGAACCTCCACTATTAGAGGGTAATCCACATAGACGTTTGAATGTAATACCTTGATATAACTCCAGTGGAGGAAGCTGAGATTGGGAAAGTTACTGTGTATGTGTCTTATTAGAATTGGGCATTAACTTTGATCACATCTGGCAGAAGACATTGACTGTGTTGAACCCGATGAAGCCAGCGGATGGCAGCATCATGAATGAGACAGATTTAACTGGTCCTGTTATATTCTGCATCGCTCTGGGAGCCACTCTTTTGATGGTATAAATGATTCTTTATACATTTCATATAATTTGATCCATAATAAAACTTGACTGAGGGATGGTTACATCATTATGAATGTAACTTTCCAGTATAATTATTGCTGCGTATATCTATGCTTGGTTTGGTATGCATTTTCTTTTCAGGCAGGAAAGGTGCACTTTGGCTATGTGTATGGTATCAGTGCACTGGGCTGTGCGGGAATGTACATTCTGCTGAATTTAATGAGCATATCCACAATATCCTATGGATGTGTGGCTAGCGTATTAGGATACTGCCTGCTGCCCATGGTGGCTCTCTCTGCCTTTGCTGTTTTTTACTCCCTACAGTGAGTATCTACAACCACAATTATTTTCCCACATATTAATTTCCAATATCCACATAAGTGCACATACTGTTGGCAATAATACTTATATCAAAATAATATTTGCTGAATCTAGAAGGATGCTTTCTCCCTATACGGCCTGTAGTTCTGTATTTTCAACATTTTAATGCAACCATCAGAATGAGTAGATTGTTTTATGAAAAAGCTTGATTAGAGCGTAACAAAGATAATTTGTGTGTTTGTTCAGAGGAGTTATTGGCATACTGCTGGCCTTGTTTGTGATTGGCTGGTGCAGCCTATCAGCATCTAAGATCTTTACTACTACACTGGATATGGGTGGACAACAGCTGCTGGTGGCGTACCCATGCACTCTGCTATATGGAGTCTTCGCCCTCCTCACCATCTTTTGATTGTCCTAATTTAAAGCTTTCATAAACCCAGTTTAAGATGGCAAAAGAACTAAATTACTTGTACTAATGTTTTTTTTAGGAATGAGAATACATGTACAGTATTCATCATACTCCACTCCTGAAATAATCACTAATCTGAAATTCAGTTAAAAAAGAAAGAGTTTGTGTATATGGCAGGTGTTAATTTACCCAATTTCCTGAGGTTTTGACTGTACGAATAATAATGATAAGCAACACATTATATAAAATCAACTTGATCACCATAATTGTATAATTAAAACTTGTTATAGAACATTGTTTTCTTTTGTTACAAGACGCTAATATCCCTGTTCATATATATTATTACTGGACTTAGCATTTTCAAAAATGGTTGTTTTTGCTTTCAAATTAATACTGTAATTTGCATGCCTTGTATACCTTGTACTCTTGTGTATCTTTCCCATCTTGAAATGCCACAATACTGTATATTCTTTCCTCCCCCAGAGTATGTGATCTTTAACTGTACTTTAACCTTCCTTTAGGGTCAGTTGGACCTTTGTTGGGCCTATTCAAGTAGCTCCTAAACCAAAACCGAGATAATCTCCATAAAGGACATACATACTGCTCTCTCTGTCTCTCTCTGCCTGTCTGTCTATGATAAATAATTGAGGGGCAAATGAGCTGTATGACCTTCTGATCTTGTACATAATTTAACTTGTACATGGGGAGGAGGCGCAGAAGGTGTGTCACCTTGCACAGTTCCTTAAGGATGTGTAGTAAACAAACTTTTGTACTTACAAATGAAATAAGTACAATAAACATCAAATATTAACAGTACTGTTTTGTTTATCTGGTTTTAATGAAACTCATTTTAAATCTATAGTGTCAAAAATGTTATGCTTATTCTATAAAAATTACAGAAGAAAAATCATTTTTAACAAGATTAGAAGTATAACAAAATCATGACATTCATAGTTACAAGACACATGTTAGAATTCATTAGCATAAAAACATTAATAAAAAATAAGAAAACACAAAGTTAATTTTTATATAAAGGGCATATTTACATTGTTGGCTTTATTTAAAATAACATTGAGTGGGAAATTAAAAGAAGGGATCATAATCATGTTACTGGTAATGGCTGTTTACCTCTTTATTCTTAAGCTGGAGGAATTTCTGTTAGAGACGGAACATGCCTTACTGCTGGTTAATTTCAACTGTAAGGAACATTTAAGGAATCTCATCTTGTATATTCGCTCACCCTGTAAGCTTGACACTTCTGTATGTAAAAGTAAATATGTATTTTATTCACTGCAAAAGACTTACTGCTTAAGTAAAATGTGCCATGTGTGATTATGTGCTGTATACATCAGAGCAGGTAGTAATGCCTTGTTGAATGGGTGAGCAATCTACCCCATGCTTATGAGCATACTACCCCACCTCATATATATATATATATATATATATATATATATATATATATATAGCCTAAAAAGATCCAAGGAAACCTTCTGTAAATTTCTCACTTTCTTTAAAAAATATCACAAAGTCCACATCCACACCTGGACACTTCAGCTCCTACATGAAAGTTCCCAAAACTAGTGTTATTGGAAAGTGTCTAAATCAGTCCAATCCTGGTTCATGTTTAAAACAGATTACTGAGGCTCCTCATACAATCCCCTGGCCAGATGTGATGCTATGTTCTGCTCTGCACTACTTTAAACTCCTGCAGGCAGCTTCTTCACAGACATGGTCTCTCTTGCCTGTTAAGGGGAGAAAAACAATATAGACATAATGCAGGATGCATCTAATGAACTTAGCCTTCCAGTGAATGTATGGGCGCTCAATGACTTTTATATAATCTAAATCTTCTTTTGGAAATACTTACTTGTTAGACTAGCTAAAAATCCAGGAGAAATTGAAACATCTACATATTTTGCCCAAGGTCAGAATATTAGCTTCCCAAACATGGCCAGGATATTTGTTACAAGGTAAATACATTCAACTAGATTCACTCACTTACACACTCACTTATCACCTGTACTGCTTTATCCTGTATACATGGTCAAGGGGGCCTGGAGCCTATCCCAGGAGACGTAGGGCACGAGTCGGGGTATCTATCCATTGCAGGACGCACACTCTCACACACACATTCACACACTATGAGCAGTTTGTGAACGCCAATTAGCCTAATTTGCAGGTCTTTGGATTGTGGGAGAAAACCAGAGAACCCGGAGGTAAACCCACCAAGTTCGGGGAAAACATGCAAACTCCATGCACACAGACCTGAGGTGGGAATCGAACCTGGACCCTGAAGGTGCAAGGTGACAGTGCTAACCACTATGCCACTGTGCTGCCAACTAGGTTCATCTATTATTTTTTATAAATAGAAATGGAGAAAGTAAAAAGAAAACTGCACCATTTGTGTGATGCTTCAGTCTATGCTGACTCACTGACTGACTGAATAGTTTTTTTATCCTTTGTCAGCATAACATCTAACATCCTTAGGTTGACAGTGTAATCCTCTGCGCCTAAAAGTATTACTGCTATCCGTTTCCTCACCTTTAGACTCTTTGTCATTTTCAGTTACCATTATATTAAAGGACTGATAACATACTGATAAAAATAAGACTTATGATGCAGCATTGGCGCTCGGTTGGCAATAAGGTGTGCGCCTCCTTGTGCCCTAAGTTCCTTGGGTTGGGCTCCAGGCCATCCGCGCCCCTACACAGGATCGGCGGTATAGATGGACGGATGGATGAATGATGAATGATGCCGTGTGCGTAAATACGCGCAGGGTTTGAGCCTATACTCCTAAACACCGACCAACTTACCCCGTAGAGTTTAGAGAGATTATTGAAGAGCACTTGGCCTGCGCTCACTTTGTCCCTGACGCCACGGACCGTGCCGTTCTTGCTGAAGATGTTCACGCGTTTGCGGCTGAACAGCTGCTCATGCGCCGCGCTCGCGTACATCAGCAGGTCGTCCGGCTCACTGCCGCTGTCCCCCGGGTGCTGCTCCACCGCCAGCCCGATCAGATGCCCGTTCGCCTCGCTGATGGCGGGAGAGGCGGCGCGCTCAGTCTCCGAGCCGGCGGCTGTGTCTGAATCCGCCGAGTCCTCGGTGCTTTCCTCGCCTTCCCTAAACACTTCCCGCAGCACCCTGCCGCTGCGCGCGGACGCCACGCGGAACCTCACGCGCCGCTCCGCTCCGATCTCCTCCACGCGCCTCAGCGTCTCCATCGCTCAGGCCTCCCTACATTACACACCTGTCTGTCTGTCTGGGGTATCCAAACACAAGACGCTTTCCTATTAATAGCCAGCGCTCTCAAGGTCCATACCCTGATGTTCAAATAAATGACAAGAGTCAGGGTGTCAAATTGACGAGTTAATATTAAATGAAGCTGATCCATGGAGACGTGAAAAACACTGCACACGCGCCGATGAATAAAAAATGATCTGAATAAAAATATCACACTTATAACTAGAGAGATGATTATACTGCTTAAACTGTTTCAACATTTTTTTTACTTGGACACAAAATGCTTACATTTTTACCTAAGAATATTCATGTTTTATCAGTTTTTTTTTTTTAAATAAAGTTGCATGACTCCTTAAATATAATAATCCTGACTCATGAGGGATCGGTACTCCTCAGTGCCCCTAGGTGGCAGTACTGATTTTACATTGTTTTCAAATCTGCATTTCAGGTTCATCGAAGAAGTCATACCGAAGTGAGTACAGATATAATAACACTAAGAGTACTTTCAAGTTGGTGCTGTTTCATCATCATGCTCGGTATACTTATGATCAACTTGGTGGATGTTGGCATGCATACAATTTAGCAAAAGTGGGGTAAGCGTAAGGATTTAACATACTATTGTTAAGAGATGTTTAGACATTAAAACTGTCATTTCGCCTAAATATATGTTTAATGTTTCTCCACATTACCGATTGAGTTAATATCATTTAAACAAGTAATAACTAGCTCGTATATTTCAGGTTTAATCTGTTGCCTGTACAGTCAGCGACCATCAAATACTAGTTATTCTTAATTTTTTTGCAGATCTAAATGCACATGAGATAAATAACAAATAGTTTTGTCGACTGTATGAATAAGCATGTTTATTCTACAGAATGTCGCTAGACTCCCCTGGTGGTCGCCATTTTATATCACGTGACCACAAGGGCTCAGCATGGGAGAAATTGTAAAAACTCACTCAATCATCATCTATACCGCTTTATTCTGTATACAGGGTCGAGCATATCCCAGGAGACTTGGGGCACAAGGTGGGGTAGCCCCTGGACAGGGTGCCAATCCATCACAGGGGACACATGCACATGCACACACACTCACATTCACACACTTAATCATGGAGAATGTGGGAACAGCAGTTAAACTAATGCCAGTCCACAGTCTTTGGGAGGAAACCGGAATACCCAGATAAAAGCCACCAAGCACGGGTAGATCATGCTAACTTCATGCACACAGACCTTAGGCGGGAATCGAACCCGGACCCTGGAGGCGACAGTGCTAACCACTAAGCCACCATGCTGCTGAAATTATAAAAACTTTTACACAAATATTTTTGTGCTCTACTTTTTAAATTTAGACAAGCTGGTATAGAGTCTGCGTTGATTCCAGGAAACAATTTTGAACATCCAAAAAAAACAAAAACATGTGTTACAATCCCAAGATAATTACTAGAGGCATTATCAAGTTCAGGTGGCATGGTGACTTAGTAGGACTGACCCTTGCACCTTCAGGGTCTGAGTTCGATTTCCATGGAGTTTGCATGTTCTCCCCGTGCTTGGTGTGTTTCTTCCTACAGTCCCAGTACAGTAGACGGGTGCCCTCTGATGGATTGGCACCCTGTCTAGGGTGTACCCCGACTCAAGTCTCCTGAGAGAGGCTTCGGCACCCCCCCCCCTCCCCCAATAAAGTGTTATAGGCAGTAGGTAAGTGATTATCAAGTTCTATGTGCCAAATAACATAGGCATGGCAAACTTGGCTGTTTTGAAAAGATACATGTTATCATAGCCTCGTCAGTACTTGACAATTTTTAAATTATTATTCGAAATAAGAAGTGGTTAAAGAAATAATTCCAGTAAGATTCAACAAAAACTGAGCTCTTCATTAGAAAAACTAATACTGGAAAGGGCCTTACATTGCTCTTAGAACAGCCTCAGTTATAAAGTATATATGTATATGAAGTGCCTGGTGAGTGTACAAAGGGTATGCAGGCAAGTATGTAGGTCCTGCTTGTGTAGCTGCTCCATAGCCACACATCAATTATTTGTACAAACCTCTAAGAACATAGTCATGTAAGCTGTTTTATTATGGAAAAAGTGACATTGTAATTTTGATATACAGTCGTGTATATTATATTTACTGTATATACACTGCAGGCAGCATTATGTGTTTGCCTGTGTCCTCAAAAAGTACATTTTATGTGTAGAATTTTACTTTAGTCATTATCTAGAAAATAAATAAAATATATTTCTTTTCTACCATACAGGTTAAGATGTCACCATGGCTCATAGGGTTAGAAGTGGTCCAAAGTGTGGGGTGCCTGCCATATTTTTGTGCCTGGTAGCTTTGTTATGTGCCAACGTGCTTCTCTATGTCTACCTGGAAGCTCTGTATGAGGGCACTTCCCCACCTTCAGGACACATGCATTGCTCCCCAGGCTATTTTAAGGTGGGCACTATGAAAAACTGCACGCCCTGGTTGCAGTGTCCTGAAATCCGTGCTAAGGTTCGTCGTCTCAGCCTGATTGGACAGGGAGCTGTTAAGCAGGTACATGTTTAAGTTCTGTATATATTTAGGTGACATGGTGGCAATGATTTAGTGTAGGTTTAAGAATTAACTAGCTGTCTTTCATGATGTGTTTCAGGTATACCTCTCAGAGTGGCAGGGGCAAAAAGTAGCCTTGTGTGTCTTGTCATCTAAGCAGTATAAAGCTGATTTCCTTCATGGTGTATCCATGCTACGTTCCTTGCAGAGTGTGCGTGTGGTATCACTAGTGGGCGTGTGTGAAGAAGATGGAGTATTTGTTACCGAGTACCACCCTTTGGGATCAGCACTGACACTTGATTCTACTCTTGCACAGGATCGCTACCGCACACAGAACTCATGGCAGGTGCGGCTGCGTCTGGCACTAGACTATGTTGTCTTTCTGGTGTTTTTACACAACAGCCCAGTGGGTACCCGTGTCATGTGTGACTCTAATGACCTGAATAAAACACTCAGTCAATTCTTGCTCACCTCTGACCTGCGGCTTTTGGCAAACGATCTGGATGCTCTGCCATTGGTAGAACATGGTGGTCAGGGCATCAAGTGTGGCCCTCGTCAACTGATGGGTGAGTTTGTTGCCCCTGAGCAGCTTTGGCCTTTTGGCGATGAAACGCCTTTCTCAGATGACCTGATGCCAGGCTATGACGAAAAGTCAGACATCTGGAAGATTCCAGATGTGACCCGTTCTCTGCTGGGTCATGTCTCTGGGAGTGATGTTATCCACTTGAACCTCTTTCAGATACATGCAGACTGTAAGAGGCAGAATCCTAAGCTAAGACCATCAGCGCATGAAGTCCTCAATGTTTATCGCTCTGTTTATGACAGTATGAAGGAAAGTCACACAGAAAGCATCAGAGACATGTTGTGAATTTAATATGATTTGGTAGATAATTAATTCAAGCAGTACAGAACCAGGGAAACTGAAAGTGGGGAGCAAGGTAACAGTATACAGGACAACAAAAGTTGTTAATACATTACATTTAGGCATTTGGCAGACGCTCTTATCCAGAGCGACTTACATTTTTTTATCTCATTATACATCTGAGCAGTTGAGGGTTAAGGGCCTTGCTCAAGGGCCCACAGTGGCAACTTGGTGGTTGTGAGGTTTGAACCTGGGATCTTCTGAACCGTAGTCCAATGCCTTAACCACTCAGCTACCCCTGACCCCGGTTAATACTATTAACCATTTGTTAAAAACTGGAAACCTTTTATAAAGTTAAATACATACATTTGGTCAGTGCTTTCACTTGCTTGGTCTTTTTATTATTTACATTAAAAATCAGTTTTCTTGTTTTACACCCAACGCCATATTAAATTGTGAAATTGTTATTTAAAGCTAGATAAATTTTCTGACACTTGTAAAAACTGAAACCATAAAGAAAGAAAGTGTACAGAGCTGTTTGTGATTACTCCTTTTACAAATGTATTTACAAATGTTTCATAGTATTAATATAGTTTAAGTTTCTTTTTTTTAGGAAGTATTGACCTCACTTTAGTCATAGGCGTGAAGTTGGCTAAAGGCCTGTTGCTTGGTCTTGGTTTAATGTATATCTAGTCTAGTTTAAGGCCTTTAATGTACAATCTCACATTACAGCATTTAGGAGACACCCTTACAAAGAGCGTTTATAAATCTGATTGCTAATCTCTATTAATAAATATATTTCTGGTAAGTAATAAAAATGCCATCAAATCTTAATCCCTGGTAGATTTGGTAGGGGGTGTTAGTACAGCAGGAGAAGAATATACTCTAGTAAGTTTTTAAATAGTAAAATAAATGTTTGGTGAAACGGTTTTTTTTTAGTTTTAAAGGTTTTTTTTTTTGCTGTCTAATTAAATGATATCGAGCAGGAATGCCTTCATGAATCCCTGTCGGCGCTACAGGTGATGCGGTGATCTTCCAGCGACAACTTCAGCTACCTGTCAATGGCGCCTATAGCGTACGCCGGCTAAAAAGGAACCGGAAATACGTCATTTGTTGTCTACGCGTACTCGGGTCGGTTTGATTGTTTGCACTAATGGGAGCTTTTTGGTGTTCGCGGTTTTAGCCCTGGTGTTGGTCTGTCCGGTGATAGCTAACAGCAAGCGGGCGGACAGTAAAGCAGAGGCCGCGAGTCGGTCGGTTTGTCCGTTTGTACTGTTCAAACGGAGCCGCCGAGCGCGACACTGCCATTATGAGCTCGGGCCAACCGAGCGACAGCTGCGATCCAGAGGAAGCTCGGCTCACCCGCGACTCCGACGAACTGTTCCGAGAGGACGAGAGCGAGGAGGAGGAAGAAGAGAATGTCCGCTCGAAACCGTCGTCTCCCGAGAGCAGGCGCGAGAATTCCCAGACTCAAAGCAGCTCGCGGCCTGAAGCGGCGGCGCTCGGCGGAGCTCCGGGTGCAGGCTGCAGGACATCGAGCGCGCGCGAGTCGCTTTTCTCCTGGCTACGGAACCGGAGCGTGCGCACAGGGCCGCTCGTGGATCCGGCCCGGGATAACTTTAGGACTATGACTCGCCTCTATTCATCCATGAGTCCCGCTGCGGACTCGGTGAACCTCAGCACCCAAACTCACGGCGCCGTGTTCAACCTGGAGTACTCACCGGACGGGTAAGAAAGCTTCCGGTCTTCTCATACACTCAGCCCAGGACGGAGGTGTAAACCTGCGAGAGACAAAGTGTGTTGGTGTGTGTGTTTAGGTCGGTGCTGACTGTGGCCTGTGAGCAGACTGAAGTGCTGCTGTTCGATCCCGTTTCGTCCAAACACATCAAAACGTTAGTGGAGGCTCATGAGGACTGCGTGAACAACATCAGGTACATCACTTCACCACCTCCTGGTTATACACAGAAACCACTGTTCAGTCAGTTCAGTGAAACTACCAAAGCAGATCTGATCTATATTTTGCACCTTGTAGTAAGTAATTGACAACCAGAACATTAAACCCTATCCAGATAGTAGATTGTAGTCATATGATGCAATAAACCAGTGGAATTAGTGGTCAAATTGTTATTGGTATAAAATGTGTGATGTAACAGTCAAATTAGTATTAGGAACAAAGTAGTATTAGGATGCGCACAATACACGAAGGTGTAGGTCTTGACCATGTGGAAACAGCATTTTGATTCCCTTTCAGCAGTGTTGCATTTACTTCACTTGGCAGATGCCCTTATCCATAGTAACTTACACACCATCTCATTATACTGTACATCTGAGCGGTTGAGGGTTAAGGGCCCAACAGGTCGAACTCGGTGATGCCTTCTGATCAGTACTCCAATGTTAACCACTGAGCTACCCCTGCCCTGCCACACTGCCCAGTGTCCATCTGCTGTAGTATGTGTGTACACCAGGATGCAATTTTTATAACGTGGGAGGTCCACTCCGGTACTATCTCATCTACATCTGATACAAAGCTGATTTCAGGTAATGTCATGGAAAAAGTGATAAAATCCCTTCATACTTAATCAAAAGATGATGGGAGTGCTGTTATAGGAAAACAATCAGTGATGTGGAGGTTAAGACGGATGGAGCATAGAGGTGGGCTGTTTAAACACACATGTCGATCATTTTATACTAACAGCAAATCGTAAATAATGTTATTCCTCTTATACCAGTGCCAACTTATGTCTTTTAATTATTTATAACTTACAGGTGTGTTTAATGTTGTGGAACCCGTGCATACAAGTTGGTTCATAATGTCATGTTAAGTTGTAACAACAACAAACAGCGTTCATGATTAGTACTACAAAAATATAGCTTATAGCATGAAAATCAAGCTCTTGTTTACATCTAGATTTCTGTGAAAGTCAGTGTTTTCTAATTTTTTTAATAGTTTTTATGGTGTGGCAGCATCAGCAATAGTTAGTTCATTTTTATTTATAATTCATCTTTAGTCTCATGTTCATGTGTCTCTCTTCAGGAGCTTGAATATTGCCCTTTATATAAGTTAGTTGTGCAAAGTCTGTTTACAGGCTAATTCTCTGAGTGTCCTGCAGGTTTCTGGATAACCGGTTGTTTGCTACCTGTTCTGATGACACCACCATTGCATTGTGGGACTTAAGAAAGCTGAACTCTAAGGTGTGTTCATTGCACGGCCATGCTAGCTGGGTGAAGAATATCGAGTACGACACGCATACTCGCTTGCTCGTTACGTCTGGCTTCGATGGAAATGTTATCACCTGGGACACCAACAGGTTTGTGCTATTGTGCGTCATAACATCTTTTGTGCACATGGATTTATTTAATGGGATCTAACTTGGGTGTATGTGCGCAGGTTCACAGAAGACGGCTGTCCTCATAAGAAGTTCTTTCACACACGCTATCTGATGCGGATGCGCCTAACGCCAGACTGCAGCAAGATGCTCATCTCCACCTCCTCTGGTTACCTGCTTATTTTGCATGACCTTGACCTCACTCAGAGCCTGGAGGTTGGCAGCTACCGCATCCTACGCGCCAGACGCACTCCACTTAGTACAGGTATGCATTTGAAAGACCTTATACATGAACTGTTTAAAAAAGAAAGGTTTTCATTTAAAGCATCTGTAGAAGATTTTTACTGTATAGACTTTGATAATGAGGATCCGAATTAAAAAAAAAAAAAAAAAGCATGATTGTAAGAAGCAAGAATTTTCAGTTAAAATTTTAAATATATTTCTCTCGGCTCAGTCAGTTGCAGCATACATTTTGAATGTTAATTTAACATGTTGAGTAATTATTGCCAAAGGTTGTGGATACCTGACCATGACATCCATGTATAGACTTTCTATAACCTCTTGTCACAAAGTTGGAATCGTACAACTGTGTAGGATACAAAAATTTCCTACATTTGACCTAACTGAATGACCCGAATGAGCACAAAGCCTCACAGCCACACTCCAAACAGTGAGAGCCTTTCCAAAAAGCAAATGGACTATGTCTGGAATGGGATGTTCACGAAGTGGATGTGATGGTCAAGTGTCCACATATTTTTGACTATATAGTGTTTTTGTTGCCCAGACAAGTACATGCAGTCATGGAACAAACAAAAGTGTTTTGGCCATTGAATTTGAGTTGTATGGCCTGGTGTGGCCTGTTCCCTTGGTACTCCATTTCTAACCAAGCAGATAAAAGTTGGAGGTGGTTCTGAGTGTTATGTTCACTCAACCTTATGTTCACTCAACTGTCAGCATAAGGTTCAAAGAGGTGTCTATGGAAGTGAAGGAGGCCCTCGTTAGGCTAAATAAAAAAAACAAAAACATCAGATATAGGAAAACATTGTGAGTGGCAGTTTGGAACATTCTTAAAAATAAGGAAATAAGTGGCAAGCTCAGCAACAGGAAAAGGCCTGGAAGACAACGACCACGCAAGACAGCCAAGTGGATGAATTCTGTCCATGGTAAAGACAAACTCTTTCAAAACATCTGGCCAAGTCAAGAACACTCTTAAGGAGTCCAGACTCCAGATGTCCAAACATGAGCAGAACAATGTGCAAAGTCCCAGAGGTGTGCACCATGTAAGCAGTTAGTCCTCATTTGTGTGAAAAATGAGAAACGTCCAAACATGAGCAGAACAATGTACAACTTCACTCACATCTTAACTTTATTTCAAATTCAAATTGGTGGTGGACAGAGGCCAAAAGAATGTAGCTTTCTTCCAAAATGTATTAGAGTGACTATAATGTAAAAATGTTTTCTCCTTTTCCAGAGGGTTCTTCAACAGGCTCCAGGACATCAGGGTCTCGCCATGGCAACGACAACAAAGCCCATCCTCATAGAGAGGGTCAGTTAATTTTTATTTTTACACATTGTTCTCACAATTTGTTAATTTGATAATTTCCACCCACTGGCTGTTATCATGATACAGTAGCTACTGATCGGGAAGGTCAGGTTAGCAATTAGCTTGTGTTAGAATTATTGCCAAAGGATGGAGTAATGTCATCCTTTCCGAAGATAAAGCAAATGCTATTCTGTTTGTCTGCCATTTGGGAGCTTGAATTGAACATATTTAACCAAATACAGCAAATATTTGTTTCAGGGAATTTAGAGTGAACTTTTTTTTTTCTCCTGCTTTGCTGAACTTTGTGTGCATGCACATGTGTATTTATTTTTTTTCCCCCCTCAGGTTTGTCTCCTAGGAACAGTCTGGAGGTTTTAACCCCAGAGATTCCAGGTGAGAGAGACCGGGGGAACTGCATCACTTCACTGCAGCTGCACCCCAAAGGCTGGGCCACACTCCTGCGCTGCTCCAGCAACATGGATGACCAGGAGGTCAGTAGTAATACACAGCAGTATTATAGAGGAAAACAAACCTCATAACTTGTAGCATTAAGTAATGTCTAGTGTAAATTTATATAAACGTATATCTACTGGGTACAAAAGCCTTAAAGAGGGTCTTAAAGAGAATGCAGGGTAAACCTGCACTTACATCAGCAGGTTTCTTGGATCATTATTCATTGGCCACCATTAGCCATTCCTGACTGCAAGTTTTTTTTCTGGCTGGGTAATGAAAGTGCCCAGGTCGTTCAGTGGATGCTTTTACTCGCATAATCTTTTTTTCTATATGGATCCATTAGTTATAGGTCACTAATGTTCTCTAAAGACCATTTTAAATCACAGTGCATTTAAAGCACTAAGTAACACCCTTTCTGTTTAATCTCCATTAGGAACCAATTTTGTAGGAACCCAAAAGAGAGGATGATTGACATTTATTCTTATAGCTGCCTTTTTCCTGTTGCTTTGCTTCTTATGTGCAACATAATAACCACAGTTGAACTTTGTGCCCCTTTAGCATACACAAACTGTAGCTTTTCCTCCGGTCACTGTAAAGCAGATGCAAACCAAAGTGTTTCAACAGGCTGAACCTGAGTAATATAAACATATTGTAGCACAGCCAAAACAAAACATATGGGAAAAAATTGGCCACAGATTCTAAACAGAAACCAGGCATTCTGCTTATGGATATCATATGCATTGATGTGAATAACCTAACAGCAAGCTAGTGTGACCTCAGATTAGCTACTGGGTTAGAGACATTAAGTGAGTAAAAGGAGGTCAGGAACGAGAATGTTTAAAGGCGACTAGACAGAGAAGTATCTTTATTCTTTCCCTGTAAAATTTAGAGCCAGAAGTGATATGAAATGCCAGTTTTTAATAAGACAACTTTTACCTATATTATTTGTAGTTATTAGAATACACAACAAACTATGATCGCCCTGCTTCTCTCTCCTGCAGTGGACGTGTGTGTACGAGTTTCAGGAGGGAGCCCCTCCACGGCTGCCAGCCTCGCCCCGCTGCTCTCTGCGACTCACGCACTACATCGAGGAGGCCAACGTGGGCCGCGGCTATATCAAGGAGCTGTGCTTCAGCCCAGACGGTCGTCTTATCTGTTCTCCATACGGGTACGGCGTGCGTCTGCTGGCCTTCGACGAGAACTGTGCCGAGCTTGAGGAATGTGTGCCCGAGCGTACGGCGGTGCTGCGCGAGGTTCGCTCAATCTACTCTCACAGTGATGTAGTGCTTACCTCCAAGTTCTCACCCACGCACTGTCAGCTGGCCTCAGGCTGCCTCAGCGGACGTGTAGCACTCTATCAACCCCACTTTTAATACACACAAACCTGGTTGTCTGGCAAGTTGATCCTTCACGGTGTCAAGGTGTGAGTGCAGGTTTGTGTAAACGAGTCGGGTGTTTTTACAGCAGTTTTTGTGCTCTTTAATCTGTGTAATCTCTACAAACTTTTGAATGTACATGTGCAGTACTGAGAGAAATAGGCATTAAATACGTTTCGGTGCATGCCTCTGATTTAGAGGGATGTATGCAGAGTGCTGATTTGTGCTTATGGTGATATTAAGATTGCAGTGTTATTTTACACCATCTTTACACCTCGGCACATGTCCTCTCTCTGGTGTCAAAGCCTGACCTGCATGTCTAATGCTACCCTCCCCCCACAGCATTATCGTTAACATGTAAAGTAGCACTGAATGTAAGCAGTACAAACTGTTAATATTGTAATGGATGGAGTTTTCTGAGTTTTGCCAATTTTTTTAGCAGCACAGTGTTCACACAGCTCCAAAATGAGCTGTTATTTGTGTGATTGTGTGGCATGTGTGAAAGGCAGCTTGCTACTTGAGACATTAAATTAAGACAGTTTTTATAGGGGTCTGATATGTAGATAGTCGAAGCAGTACATTTGTGTGAGTGTGTTTCAGAGTTATGTGCATCTGCAGGTAGATAAGGTCATTGCCGATGATGATTCCTGGGTGAGTGAGAATAGAATGTACACATATACCGACTCTCTCAGATGGGACAAGCTCAACCAACGCTGATGTCTATACCTCAAATTCATGCAGTGTCAGAAGTATGTGCACTCCCTGTCGACAGTTCAGAAGCTGAGCTGTGATGAAGACAGAAAGGACTGTGAGAAGTTATTATGGCAACATGTTTAATGCAGTTGCATAATGTATTAATGTCTCTTATTAATTTAGCTTTCAAGTTAAATGGAACTGACAGTGACTGACTCTTCTGTAATGTTTGGGTTCCATGACTAAAACATCTGGAAAAGGGGGAATAGAGAAAAGAGGATATTGGGGGAGCGGCATCCCTGTGCTCTACTAAGTTACAGAATGATGTTAGTGGTACAAAACAATAAAGATTTTGTCACTCTTTGTCTAGAGCATTTTGCCTGAATATGGGATAATATGCTACAAATCAGAATGATTAAATTATATTTTTGTATTAAACATGGTTTTGATGTGTCCTCCAAAAAAAAAAAAAAAAAAAAATATATATATATATATATATATATATAAATTTTGTTTACTATTTTGCAGAAACCTCTGCTATCAGTTTTAAGGTTATCGACCCAGTAACTGCATCCAGATGGAACATATTTTAACTGGGATAATAATATAGCTACTCTGTTTTTTTTACTGTCACCACATTAAATTTAACTTCACAACTAGTAAACTCCTTTATGAGATTATGGTAAGTGTTGGGTATGTATAACCACATAATATCCCAGTATATTTCACTGGTTTTGGTTATTTTCAGTGCCTTATTGGTTGTTAGTTCTTTGACCAGCTGCAATCCAAATTATCAGCACCAAGACCCTGTTGCGATCAGTTCGAGCGTGAAATCAGTCCAACAAAAATACAGGAAATGCTGAGCATTACAGCTGACCCATGTGAAGCACCATGAGTTGGGGTTTGACCCAAAGACCTTTTGTCCCGGTTGGTTTGTTCAGTATTTTGGACCCTAAGTATGTCTCATTTAAACTTACTGCTTACTGCAGAGAATGTTCTCCCCATGTTCTCTCCAGTTTTCTTGGATTAGCTACAGTGGTGTGAAAAACTATTTGCCCCCTTCCTGATTTCTTATTCTTTTGCATGTTTGTCACACTTAAATGT
>JAOVVA010000041.1:12814787-12825491 GCA_028565275.1 Leiocassis micropogon
TGTTTCTACTGTCGATGCATATTGCCTTTTAAACCAACGCACGAACGCGCAATAATCCTAGACAACTCAATCCAGCTATACTAATCAACAACAGGTGTGTTCGAAGAACCGACTTAGCCGGATCGTAATTAGCACGATGATCTGATCTTAGATGTGTCAATTCATCTCGGATGTGTCAAGCGACGTACGAAGAACGGACCCCTGTATATATTTTGACAAAACAGTCCAAATAAGATAGAACATTTCCTTTATGTTTTTTTTTTCAAACTCGCATGCCTTTGTCTCTGTCCAGATGAATTAGAAGACCCCTTAAGGACACCATCTTTACTTTCTTCAAATTTAAAATGAAAAGTAACCTCAGGCAACACATCACCTCCATGGGTGAGAGATGCAGTTCAGTATGGTATATACTGGAAAGCCTGTTTAGCTTTAATAGTTTCTGTCCCTTAAATAATTACTAACTAAATACAGTTCATGCTCTGGAATGCATCTATTTTGTGAATCATCTAACAGCAGCAATATTAACTTTTGAGAGCTGGCGCTGTGACATGCTGTTCATGCAATCTCTACCCCTGACCTTCTGCTCATGCATGGCAAGGGTATGCTTCTTCGGTGGCTGGGTATGTCCTTAAGGTTCAGCTGCTGAAAGTAAATCTAAGCATTTCTGTAAAACTAACATTGTGGCTAGGGTGTGGGGCACGGGGTTTCCTGGTTAATGCGGTGCTGTCTTCAGTGAATGCATCATACTTGAGTAGAACAAACATAACTCCTCCTTCTCTTTGTTCTGTTCCAGTAAAAGACTTCATTCCACTTGGTGGTCCAACACATCACAGAGTTGATGATAGAAGAAGAGATCACTCAGTGCCACAAAGCTCACCTCAGGAGACGAATAAAAAGAATGAACACACTCTGAAACCTTTAAACCCACTTGTACAATGCACACCACCTCCTCATAAAACTTTTGTGCAAGGAGGGAGGGATAGATCTGCAACAGTGTTTTCTGCAGGCCCTAAAAAAATCATTGCAAGAAGCCAGAAGAGTCCCACTAATGGCAGTGTACCAATGAGAAAAGTCCAAAGTCCAAACAATAACATTCACTTGGATAATGACAGATCTTGCCAATCTGCTAGTAAACAAAATGCTCCTTTACAAAGGAAGAATTCATATGTCCAAGAAAAAGAATTTGCCCTTGCTTTATGTAAGCAGTTAAATGAGAATTTAAAGGTAACTAAAAGATATTTCTTAGATAATGTAATTTTTTCATAATAGCAAAAATCTGTCTGTATCTGAAAAGTAGCCCTCCTCCGGAGTATGACAAGATGAGTTCATGTACATCTATCTAATTATAATTATTATTCAAATTATATAATAATTAGAATTTTTTCATTATTTTATCTGCGAAATATGGCCCACCATGTACTCTTCTTGCTTTGTATTCTTTAGTGAAACCCCCCCCAAACTATAGTTATATACTATTTAGACTAGCAATAGGTCTTATTTATCTTTTATTTCTTTATTTCAAGCTCTTTTTTTTTTCTTGAGATCTGGCAAAATAAAATTCAGTATTTGCATGTATGCAGCAATATATACTTTTAACAGATGTACTCTAATGTATGATTTTTAGGTTGGAAGGTCTGTGCTGCAGACAGGTAACAGTCAGCATAAGATGCCCTCTGTGCATCCGCCGCACATTTCCTCTTCTAAGTCTGAGAGCCACAAAGCGTTAGCTCCACCTAACTCTCAGAGAAGACAGAGTTTTCAAAGTAGTGCGAGTCAGCAAATCCAGCCGTCTGTTAAAAAGATGCACAAACCGAGCGATTGGGATCAGTGTTCATCTTTACTTAGCCAGGTAATATTAATCAGAAAGATTGTTCAGAGAGCTTTCTGAGGAATCATGTTAGAAGTAATTCTTTAATGATTATGATTATGGTTAAAATCATGTATCTTTAATATGATGTTTGTTTCATTGTGCTGTAGGGAGAACACGCACATCACCAAGCAAATACACCAGGTATCTATTCTTTATGTTTGACACTGTATAGCTCCCTAATGTTTCAAATGAAGATTCCAGTTTTGATTTGTATGGACTGGGTTCTCCAGTTTCCCGCACTGTTCAAAACAGGTGGATTGGCTATGCTAAATTATCCCATCTGTGTAAATGAATGCATCACTGATGCTATGCTATGCCTGTTCATCTAGAATTTAAAAAATGAGATGTTTTCTAGATTGGGTCCATGACGCCAATCAGGATGGAGAAGATGAATAAACAGTTTAATATTTTAGGAGTAATATACTGTAAAAGTAAAAAAATGTATATACTTATAGCAATGCTTTTTTTAATGTCAAATTCTAAAACTGTCTTCTATTCATTTTATGGAGTACTAGTTTAATAGTTTTCTGGAAGTAATGTGGAGAATCTGTGTTTATGAAACTGTACAACGTGCAGCATTGCCAAAATTTTACACCCAGGAGTATAGTAATAATAATACCAGTAATTTACTAAGTATGAGGATGGAGTCTAAATACTGTGGGTTTGTAGTGAATAGACAGATGCAGAGGATAGGGTTAGATGGAGGCAAATGATTCGCTGTGGCGACCCCTGAAAGGGAACAGCCGAAAGACAAAGAAGAAGAAGAAGACAGTAAAGCATAGTTGCCACTTTCACAATTTTTGCTACAAATCATCTCCATTTCACATATTGTTGCTGACGTGGGTCAGGACTTTTTTGCCAATGCTTAAAAAAACTTGTAGGTCTGTCATACGTCTACCATATGTTCTCTATGCCTTTTGATGGTCATTTGTGGCCTTCTGTAGCCAGCCACAGGCAGCCATGTTGTGTGACAGCATGCAGTGTTGAGGCATTTAATGACTAGAGTTGAACTTTATTTATTAATTTTGTAATTCCTGTTGAAAACTATTCCAAATTGCACATGCTCCATACTCAGTACCATCCTCAAAGATCATCCTGAATGTCATGAACAGTATTTTCTGTGCTTTAGTTTTGCCTTTTATTGTTTAGGGGCATATCAGACTCACAATTTTAAAAACTGTAGTGATTATAGCAAAAATGATCAAAGTCTGAGCTGGGCTTAAAGCACCATTTGGGATTGAAGGCATGTCTCATTTAATCTGTCTTTTCTGCATTTTTTTCTCTTTTGGTAGCAGGTGTCAGATCTCTATCCTTGAAGAGACCGAGAACATCCAGTGCAGAAAGACACAGAGATGGCAAGAGATTGTGTCAGGAAGATGTTGGATTTGTCTCATCTCCGATTTGTGTCAGTTCTTCAAATTTCAGTTCACCGCCAAAGTTTGTCAAACGTGCCTTCTTGAAGACAACTAATTCCTCTGTGCTGACTTTAAATGAGAAACGATCTCCAACAATAAACAATCATGCTGGAGACAGGATAAAGTCTACCAACAATGTATCCAAACAGCTTTTTCAAGAACCAAGGCCAGAAAGTCATAAACTCCAGACAGCAATCCTAAGCCTCGTCGTCGATGGAACAGGTCATCAAAAAGAAGTGAAAAGATCTACTGAAAATAAATGCCTTATGGACAACTCATCCACTGCTGACCCTTGTCACTCACTTTCTAGCAAACTTAATCAGAAACAGGGTTTGCCGGTCTTCTCATACACAAGTTCTGTGCCAAGCCATATGAATAAGTCTGAGACCTGCAATCCTCTCCAGCAAGAAGTTACATCACCCACCTTTTTTAACATCATGGGCTCACACAATTCAAAGACCATTACAAGAGAAAGGAAGGATGTAGCAGATAAGCAAGACCTGGTGTGGAAGGACCCCATAGATTTGGAGCTAGGTGAGGAAATGGAGGTAGAGAGCTGTGTTCTCAGCCTCAGCAGCAGCCATAGTAGTGTGGAGGATCATCTGCTATCTTTAAAGGAGATCCTGGAGGGGAGCACTCGCGTACCTGACACTCCAGAGAAGACAACATTCTCTGAGCCCAGCACTCCAGGCTTTAAACTTGCAGTAAGTAAATTACTCACATTAGCACACATAGTAAATTAATATATAAATATAGTAGTGGTGCATTGTTAATGAAAATAGGTAAAAAACTGATTGAAAGACTGATTGGAAATTTGCCTATACTTTGTAAAATCCGAATTATAACTGGACATATTCTGCATGCCATGATAAATATTGCCTTCAAGCTGTAAAGGCAGAATTAGCCTTTTTGTCAGTTCATAAAATGAGAAGCTATAAAATTCCTCCTTAGAAGAGTACTACTCTGTGAATTCCCCAGGCTGTGCAAATGGGAGGAAATAAACAAATTCCATATGCAAATTGCCAGTATTCAACCAATTGGGCCTATCGGTCATGTTGCCTGTCAATTCATAAATTCCCCCTGCTTGCACTAGCATTCGGGCATTCTAGCTTTAGCTTCTATTTTGCAGGTATGGCTTTGGGGAAAACGCTAAAGGGAGGGGCCAGATTTGCATGAATGTGCTTTTAAATTACTATTGCTAGGATTACATTACGTTTAGATTCATTATAATCAAACTTTTTCCAAAAAGGTTCACCCTTTTTACATTCCAAAATCTTAAAATGGTTAACTGTATTCCATCTAAAAACAACCAAAATAATTGACCAGATTTCTTTTTTAAACAACTTTGTATCTTGATCTACAATTCCAATTTTTTTTTTTAGCCGGAGGATCTTAAAAGTAAGTCTACAAATTACAAGAACACACTGGAGCAAATGCTGAAGGAGAAGGAGCAGAATCAAAAGTAAGTCAGGAAATGTGTTGTACGTTAAAACTATTCATGCAAAACATCAAAACATGTTATTTTTAATTCCTTTTGCAAGGCAAAAGACACATGACATTCATAGTTATGTGACTTCATACTTTGCTTACTTTGTATTTTTGTAGAGCTAAGGAGCTTGAAATGCAGCTACTTCAAGCTTGTAAAGAAGATCTGTTGAAACTGGATGAAGAAGATGAAAATGCTGAAGAAGGACTTTCACATGAGCAAAAGTATTTCTGTTGGTGTTTATACTGTGAGATATTGAAAAGTTTCAAACAGTTATGCAAATTGACATCTGTTCTTGTTCATTAGGGAATTCTTACAGAGATTCTCAGTTAGCTCGTGCGTCATAAGAGACGTCCACCCTGGAGAGGAAGTTTTCACTCTGACCAACTCTGGTCGACTCTTTAACCATCAGAGTCTGGACTTGAGGAAGATTGGGGTTACCCCAAAAAACAGAGAACAGGAGAGACTCCTACAGTAAGATATAAACCTTCATATGAGGAATAGAAATGCTTTATGCCAAAACATGTGAAAGCTTATTTCATAGTCTACACAACGTGATTTGGCAGTCTAAGAGGTACGTGGCTAATGAGACGTCTTTGTTCTAAACTCATGTTTCTCATTGTGCAGAGCGCGTTCAGGACAGCTTGTCCTGCAGCTGTGTACGGGATTGTTTAGAAGAGCCTACTCGTCTTCCCCCTGCCAGCCTCAGGTCACCCGCTGGCTTTTTCAGGTAATGAGTTTTACATTACAGAAACATTCTGAATATTCGCATACCCTTTCATACATTTACACACAAGGTGCACTAAACTGAGTTTATATGCTCACACATTAATGCTCCAGCATTTATAACTCTAATCTAATATCTAATGACTTATTACTTTTTATATTATTATTATTATTATTATTATTATTATTATTATGTACAAGCGTTCTTATAGCTTTCTCTGCTTACTTGGAAATCGGCTGACCTGAAACACTGTTGTAGCCTAAGGACAGTCATTGAATTTCGTCAATTTAACTTTAACGTACATGACTATACAAAATGCATAGAAAATGAGTCATTTCACAACATTAATGTCTTTCAGCAATGTTAATTAAGTAAAATGTCAGCTTATTTATTTCATATTCTTGTGAATTCTTTATATACATTTTTCTTGTTTGTTAGATGGTGCAGTTATGCTTTTATGTGATAACTCTTAATTTAAACGACAGATGATGTCAGTCCACCCAAACCCCATCATCTGTGACCAGATTCTTCAGGACATGATGTCTATTGCCTTGTCTGCTGCTACACAAATAGGTATACTATGATAAAACTTTGTAAGTGCTCTGTGTTACTGGTGTGTACTTTACATTTTTTGCTGTTCATGTGTTGTAGTGGAGAAAAACAATATGAAGTTTAAGGTGTGGGTGCCCAGTATACAGGATGTTGCACTAGTCTTCATCAACATGGGTGTATCATTTGTCAGTTTGTTTCCATTAGAGGATCTACAACCCCCTTTCACTGAGGGAGATCTGCTGTGAGTACTGGGTGTCTGCTTAACTCAAAAGCTTCCCTATCAGCGGTTTACTTACTATGATTTGTGGATTTTAAAATGTATCTTTAAAATGTACTTGCCATTCTGTGCTAGAGAGAGTTTGGAAATTAAGCCTGATGGTACAAGGCCTGAAAAAGAAAGTGACCCATTTCCACAGCATAATTTTGTGAACATTATCAAGGTAATTTAAAAAAAGATACTTTTTGATTTATATGTTTTCAGAATTCCATGATTTCATGTATGAAGTATGATGTGTTTTTAATGCCAGCTGTGTGTTTGTCCTCGTGCAGTACCTGACAATTTGTGCAGCCTTGTGTCCAGTGGTGTACAGTGATGAGGAGCTGCTGCTGTTGTTGACTTTGGTGTGTAGAGTCAGTCTAGAGACACATTTACAGCTGCTGCCAACTGGAGACCTCTGCTGCCTGCTAGAGCACATCCTCAGCAACATAACAAACTGGGATCTGCAGGTTAGACACAGTACCGCAACAAGATCTGTATTAACATGTACACTACCAGTCAAAAGTTTGGACACACCTTATAATTGCCATCGTCTTTCCTGATGTTTATTTCTTTCTACATTGTAAAGCAATGCTGAAGGCATCCAAGATATCCAATAATCTCTTGAACAGTTGATATTGAGATGTGTCTGCTACTTACAGACGCATCTCAAGGCCTTCATAACGGCTCTAATCTGAGGTGCTGTTAATTGGTGATTTTTTTTTAGGCTGTTAACTCTAAATGAACTTCTCTGCAGCAGAGGTAAGTTTTGGTCTTGCCTTCCTGGGAAGGTCTTCATGAGAGCCAGTTTCATTATGGTGCTTGATGGGTTTTGCAAATGCACTTGACAATACTGTTCTTGCAAGAACTCTTCCAGAACAGCTTACCTACATGACTTAAAATAACTCAATACTGTTGTTGTTACTTAATTACTTAATGCTATACGTGTTATTTCATAGTGTTAAAAAAAAAAAAATCCAGTATTGTTCTGGAATGTAGAAAACAATTCCAAGCTTGTGTCCAAACTTTTGACTGGTTCTGTACATTTAATATAGGAGTTTCTCTCAGCTGGCTTTCTTTTTCTCTTTATTTCTCTTTTCCACACACTCGCCTCTTTTTAGACACCACCATGAATTATTTTTAATTTGTTTCATCTTTATTTATTTGAATTAGAATTACTGGCGTTACTAAATCTGCAAAACCTTTTTTTGCATTTTTTTAATATGTTTTTTGTTGATCATAAAAATGAGATGCATAAAAGTGCTCAATAAGTTTATGATAATCACTTAAAACAGTGTTACAGTATTTAAGTGGACTGTTGTGTCTATAAAAAGCACAGAATATCCGAGATGAATATGGCCAGCAGGAATGTGAACAGGCAAATTGCTAATGCAGCACATTTTTATCAAATTCCATATTAATGCAAATTATTTGTTAGCAATAAAACTCACTGGATGATTTATTTCCATGCATTGACAAGGACGAGATTCTTCTTTATCCCTCTTCACACAGCCTGTTCAAGACGGGACTGTTGTGCTTCCGATATGCCTTGCTGTTCTGTGTAGAAGGCAGAGGGGTTGTCTTTGTTTTGTTTAAGCCAGCAGTGGAGGTAGTCACAGCGGTGTAAAAGGTCTATGGAAAAAAAGGAGAGCTGCCATTATGAAACTGGGGTGTGACCTGTTGAGACGTGATGTGTGTGTGACTGGGAGAAAAAATACAGGAACAAAATTAAATGAGTATTAAGAGAGTCAGAAATAGCAGTCCAATTGGAGAAGCAGCGGGTCAAGGAGCTCCTATATCTGTGTTTGAGAAGCTCATGGTTGATTTTAAAAATCCTCAATCCGGCACTATACAGGCTTTTGCACACTTTGATCTTGTTTTGCTTTGCAAACATTGCCTTGAACAGACCGATAAACACATATGTTTGTGTTATCTCTCAACATGGTCTTCTTTTGTTTGTGCGCAGTTGCCTAAGGTTTGCCAGGCCATTACTAATCTCAGTGAGGATCACCACAACCTCAGACGACTGGTACAGCTTCTCCCTCACAGTGGTCGGGGAAAGTAAGTAAATTATTCTATGAAAATAATTATGCTCCTTTAATGTTGTTTAATATATTTGTCATTTTGTTTGTTACTACGAAGGCAATTGAAGAGACACGTGAGTGTGTCGGTCATCTCTAAACTCTTAAACCACAGATGCACTTATACCCCATCATGCACAGAATTTCAGGTTAGAAAAATCTAAATTATTTTATGTTATATTGTAGTTAGATAAAGTCTTAATAATTTGGTCTGAGTAACTTGTTACCTTTACTAACTAAGAGTATACAATTTTTACATTTGCCTTGCACACAGCTGTCCGATCTGAGACGTTACCTACCTCGAATGCGTCCCTCCATGTTGTTAAAGAGCTTGATGGCTGCAAAGATCACAGAGCCACAGGAGTCTGATGATGTTGCCACTACTCCAGACCAGCAGGTGAACACCGAGCATGTGGACAGCATTGCATTTATCCTCATAATATAAAACAAAGAAATTTTTTAAAAATGGGGCTTACATTTGTATTTCATACATTTTTTTATAACATATTATAAAATCAGTGCTATTTCTGATTTACCTTTACTAAATTGTATTTTTACATGGTTTTGTCGTTCTTTACTTTGTGATTATGGATTTTTCACATTTATTTTACACATTCTGGTTTTCTTTAGGCTTATTACCTCTGCTATAGCCTTTTGGCTTTGACAAATGAAGCCTCAAATTTTGAGTTTTTACCCTCAACACAGAGAGTAAGTATCACATCTTGGTTCAGGATCTCTTTGTTTGTGTGTATTGATGAGACAATGAATAGAGCTGTCAATAGAGATAACTGCACGGCATCACTCCATTGCTAACACTATAAAACTTGGATGACATTATTTAAAAAAGAAAACAATCTAAGAAGGTGCTTAAATAAACTGCAATAGTTTATAAATCAAAGGTTAATAGATGGTTTGTGGGTGGAAGGGTGGAATTCTGTGAGTTTTAAATGTGTTCTCAGTAATGTAAGGGCTCAGTGTCAGTTTTGAATAGCAGTTCTGGTGTTTTGAGCGCTGTGATGCTGTAAACATTTATTGCTTGTCATTTGACGCTATTAAAGGAACAGTGTATTCACTCACAATCTGCCATTTTGGTTTGGCATAACTGATATAATGAGCATAGAAATTTAATTGTCAAGTTGTGGGAGTTTTCAGAATGTGGACTGGCACAGGAACACTGTACTTGCTTGTGTTCTATTGGAGTTGTGCTTGGGCAGTTGTACACAGTGCTATCTCTCTTTCAGAACGAGCTGCTGCTGCTGTCCGCTGAACTAGAGAAACATGTTAAGTGCGACATCAGGGAGAGTGAGAAAATGCTTTACAGGAGTAAGGTACAGTAATGTTTTAAATTTTCCGTGAATTATTCCTCAAAAGATGAGCCTTCTGTTCAGTTAAAAAAAGAAATAAAGAAAAGAAAACCATATTTATAACATATATTATTTATTTATTTATTTTAGGTTAAGGACTTTGTTGCTAGAATATATACCAAATGGCAAGTGCTTCTACAAAGATCAAGACCCCGAGAGGTAAGACATATTTGTGTACCTGATTAATTATAAAATAATGTGTTATATTCCTTTTGCTAGGGCTGCCAATATTAAAGCTTTAACGCATGTGATTAATCAAGTAATTTTTCACACGTTACTATTTCGTTTAAATCCAAATTGATCATAAGACACAAGTTGATCCTAATGGCTTCCCATAATGGCAGCGCTGTTACCCGACTGAGTGCGATAATGGCACGTTTAACGTGGATAATGAGATGACCGAGGAAACATTACCAGGTGTGCTGAACAGCAAGTTTTATTAAAAAGTTTTAGATAAAATTTAGGATAAACCCAAAGTTGTGTGCTTGAGCTACCTTCAAGGGGAACTAATTTTTACAAGAATACATTAAATGTAAGACCCTGAAGCTCTTACTGGAGACCACAGGACATAAGTAAGTAACCATAACTACCCCAGTGTAACAGCACCCCTAATTAATGACAAATGGCAACTGTACTCATTCACTCTGGGTGTGTTAAAAACAGAAGAAAGACATTTTGCCAAAGAATGTACTAGCCAAGTTGAAATGGAGATAACGGACATGGTCACCACTAAAGGAACAGACAGGGCTACAATATGAAATATATTTTAAATGTTATTTGTGATATTATAAAAATGCATAATCTTATTCCTCTAACCAGTTTCATGCACTAGATATTTTTTTTTATCAATTGACAGCAGTAATGTGTGTGTGTGCATGTGTGTATATACAGTGGTGTGAAAAACTATTTGCCCCCTTCCTGATTTCTTATTCTTTTGCATGTTTGTCACACAA
>JAOVVA010000041.1:12825591-12862229 GCA_028565275.1 Leiocassis micropogon
AGAAGCTTAATGTGGGAGCCTCCAGTGACTGGGTGGAATTGGACACTACTAAATTAGGGGAGAAAATCGGAAAATTCGGAAAAGGGGGATAAATAAAAAATAAATAAAAGTTTATTACTCTTTCCACCTCTGTTTAAATCTCAAGTATTGCTTTAGAATGTGGAAAAATGAATCCAAACTTCTGTCCATACTTTTGACTGGTTCTCTATGCTATTCTTGTTTGTCCAGTGGCCTTGATTTACCAGGCTTTCACTGACTCTCACCCCCCTGCACTGTATCTCCTTTAGGAGATAAGGAATTTATTTCACTGTAAGCAGTTATGCGGTCGGGCAGCAAACAAAGCTGATTGTGACGAGTCAGATAACTACACCAACATAGCTCAAAGTTTCTTTGCAGTCATTGTTTTGCTGGGGCATCGTTCTGTAATTCTTTTTTTCATCATTGAACTCTTTTTCTTTTAAACCCAGGGGAAGCTATATGATTATTGGAAACCTCTTCCTGAGGATGAAGTGTCCTCAAAGAATGAGCGCCAATTTACTGAGCAGGAAGATGCAGAGGAGTCACTGACTGAAGAGTCTGATATTGTCCAGTCGGAAGAGGAAGAGTGCATGGAAGAAAAAGATGAAGTAGCCGTGGAGAGTGAGGAACAGCTAGAGGACAGTGTTGAACAGATTCCAGAGAAGATTGAAGAGTTTCAGGAGGCTCCATCTGACATAAAAGAGGAACAAATCATTATAAATCAGGATGATGAAGAAGCAGAGGAGAAAAAAGATGATTTGTTAATAGATGAACTGCTTAGAAGTTGTTCTGATGGATCAGTAGAGAGTGATGAGGATGAGGATGAAGAAGAGCTTCTTAAAGATGATGAGACTCTAGATAAAAAAGGAGATCTTGCCGGGGGAGAAAATTATGAGTCTGAGAAAGTAGAGGATGCAGATCTGTTGCATAAAACAAATAATGAGGTACTTTTAAATGAAACCTGGACATGTTCACCTAGACATAACTAGTAATTGGCTAATCGTAATATGAATTGCCAGCATTACACAAATTAATAAAAGCAGCCTAACACAGTTAAAGCAGTACAGTTAATTTTTTTAAACTCTTCAGAGACATGTAGGCTGTCTCTGTTGTAGTTCTTAATACAACTGTACCAGGCATTGACATCCCCAGATAAAGTCACTGTGTCATAGTGTGAAAGAGACTTATTCTCAAGCACATTTGTATAATAAGCATGATGCACTGTACTGTCTTAAAAACCCTGTAGAGGGAGCTTTTCTATTTTTCAATCTCACAGCATTTCATATTTATAGAAGCTGTTTATATCTTAATGTTTGTTTGTTTTGCTTTTTTCACATATTGCCAAGGTATCTGCTGTGTCTTAAAACTGTGTGTACAGTATATTTCTGGAAAAAATAAGAGCAAAATAAATTCACCTTGATGTGTTTTTGTGGCTGTATACAAAAACAGAAAATAAGTAAAGGGTGAAATACATGAAGATAAACTGTAAAGCACTTTGTACATCACAGTATATATGTTTTTTATGGCCATATATAATTTCTGTTTACGTTCATTATAATATGCAAAAGAAAGTATAATTGCTGGCTAAATAGTGTATAATTGATTATGCTAATGCTGGATATTAGATACAACTACAGGATATTTTTATATTTATAAATTTTTTATTTACTATATTAAATTTGTATTTATATTCCTTTAAGGTTTAACTTAAATTCAGAACTGCAGATCTTTACTTTGATGCCAGTAAAGGAACGCTGTAGTTGGATGAAACCACTTTCTTATGATTCAGTGATTTTCCTGGGGAAATTTTGCACAATTCATCTCTAATGATCAGCTTTAACTAGCTAAATGTGTATAAAATGTGGCATAGAAAGGACCAAATCTAATTTTTTTGTAATGTGTCTTTGTAATTGAAAAGTTGTACTTTTAAATAATTTTTTTCCAGTGCATCCAGACATTTGGTCCACACTGTATGTATACATCAGACATACATGATGTTATAAATATAGATATAAATTTTTAAAATAAAACAGTTTGCACATTTTTCCTTTCTTTAATTTTTTTTTTTTTAAGCTGAATAACTGCATTTCTCGGTACAATATGTCTGTCATGGTTTTTATTTGTGCTTTCATGACGCTTTTTATTAGGAACACCTGTACATTCATAAAGTTTGCTAATTTTGTGGTAGCAGTACTTTGCAAAAAAATGTCTTCTGTGGATGTAGACAATCCGCATCAAGGTGTGTTGTGGGTTGAGTCTGGCTATTCTCTTCTGATCTCTCATGAGCAAGGTGTTTCAGCCTGCAGACCTTCGGCTCACAGTTTGTTTGTTTTTTGTTGGGTTTTTTTCCGCACCACACTGTTGTAGGTTTCAAAATCCTAGGACATTTTCATCAGTTTGTGAACTGCTCATAGCAGCATATCAGGTTGCCAAGATTGATGTCATTTGGATCACACTTCTATGATCTGATGTTTGATGTGAACATTAACTGAAGCTCTTGAAAAGTACCTACAGAAATGTATGCTTGGCCCTGCTGCCAGATGATTGGCTGATTTAATAACTGCAATAAAGTGGATGGTGAGAATATATTTATTGCAATGCAGTGGATTTTAAATGTATTGTACAAATCACCTTTTACGACAGTATACCATACCTTTCTTTTGTGCAAGGGTGACACCCTGAAGGCTTCAACAGTTGGTCTCTTTTACTCAGAAATGTGCAAATAAAGTTCTTTTAAAATGTTACATCTAAGAATCATGAGGGTGAGTCAAAAATTATCCACAGTCCGTTTATATTAAAACTTCTGTCTTATCAGCTTATAAGCTGTTTTATCAGCGCTTTCCATTCAAGGCTACTGTCTCGGCAGTCACTGCTGTGCAGGTGTGAACGTGTTACATCAGTTCATTTCTAACTGCGGTGTGAGCAAAAATGGGAGTGTACCTTCTTCTGTTATTTATCGAAGACTTTGTGTGCAGTATGGAGAAAGTGTTGTCGCGAAATAGTGTATATAAATAGATAGAGAAGTTCAAGGAAGGTCATACAAGTGTTCATGCCCACGGCTCATGACAACATTGTATCCTAATCTTGCTCCGTTGGACTTTCACCAGTTTTGTGCCCTGAAAGCAGCGCTATGAGGACAAAGATTCACTTCTGATGAAGAAGAGAAGCAAATCAGCCTTAAACTTTTTTTTAAATGAGGGAATACGAAAGCTTGTTGACAGAAGGACAACGTGTGTTGAAAAGAAAGGAGATTATGTTGAAAAATTATGTATTTGTCTTTTCTAAAGGCGGCACATGGCTAAGAAGTTAGCACTGTCGCCTTGCACCTCCAGGGTCTGAGTTCGATGCAGGCCTCTGTGTGCATGAAGTCTGCATTCTCGCCATGCTTGGTGGGTTTCCTCCAGGTACTCCGGTTTCCTTCTACAGTCCGATTAGGCTAATTGGCCCATAGTGTATGTGTGTGCCCTACGATGGATTGTCCAGGGTGTACCTTGCCTCGTGTCCTAAGTCATCCTGGGATAGGACGGTGAGTGAATGAGTGAGTGTCTTTTCTTTAAAATAAAGGGGTGGCAAAGTGGCATAGTGGTTAGCAATGTAGCCTTGCATATCTGGGGAATCGAGGGTTCGATTCATGCTTTGGGTCTGAGTATTTGCATGCTCTCTCCGTGCTTGCTTGGTTTCCTCTGGGTTTTTCCCACAGTCCAAAGACGTGCAGATTAGATAACTGGCCTTAGTGTATGATTGGGCACCTTGTAGTGCCCCCTCATTGGTCCCTGACTCTACACATGATGTGTGTTATGGAAAATAATGGATTGAAAGATAGATTCTAAAAGATCTAGTTATAGTGACGTATTATAAATACATTCCTTTTTTTTTATCAGACACATTAGGCAGACACACACTATATTCAATTTATTTCTTTAGACCATCTAACTCCTCAGAGCCCAATCATTTACCAGGATAACATCCTAATATCTGCTCTTGGTGTTTTGGTGTCTAGGTGATGTGAAGTGGCAGTTTAGTGATTAGCACTGTGGCCTTTCAAGTCCAGGGAAGCGAGGGCTTGATTCATGTCACCGGTCTTTGTGTGTGCCGTCTGCGTGTTCTCCCCGTGCTTGGTGGGTTTCGTCTGTGTATTCTGGTTTTCTCCCAGAGTCCAAAGCCATACAGAGTGGGTTAAATGGCGTTCCCAAATTGTCCGTTGTGTGTGTGTGTGTGTGTGTACAGGTATATGCCCTGCACTGGATTGGCACCCTGTCCACGGTGTACCCTAGTCTCCTGAGAAAGGCTCCAGGCCCCCACGACCCCCTACACAAGTTAAGCAGTATAGAAGATGAATGAATTAAAATAAATTCTAGAGACAGACATGGATAATTTGACACTCCTCGTACTGTATATACCATTTCTGTACCATGTGTCTTTTTAAAGATGCACTGTATTCACATTGTCCAGGTTATAAATGAGAGTAAAGATAAGGAAAGGTGTCGTTTAGTGCTATTATTTCCTGCGTGTTATGTTCATATTGTATGAATTTCCTCTTTGTGATTAGTCTCTTAACTGTAGTCAAGTTCTCCAGACTCGGCTTTGTTTTGGGGCTCGTTGTCTTTCGCTTTAGAACTTTACTCCGAAACTCTTCGGAAAGCTTTTGAATGAGCGCCTGCTTTATTGAGCGGAAGTAGCAGCTGCGTGGGAGGGCGTGGCTTATTTACCTGGGCGACTCAACGGTCACGCCTGAAGCTAAACTGCTTCTAGGATCTGCGGTGTGTTTAATGTATCACAGCACATAGCGCACTATGCGTCCAATAGGAAGGGGGATTGGGACTGAGCCTGAAATTCACGCTAGAGAGAGAGAAAGAGAGTGTGTGTGTGTGTGTGTGTGAGTGAGAGAGTGACGCCGCCTTCAGCCTGAGACGCCTCGCAGTTTGAGTCACTCTGTTCAGACCTCAGCAGCTTTTCTTTATCTCTGGACTTTCCGCCGTCGAACTGAAACGAGAAAACGGTAAACGGAACCAGACCAAGGTAGGTTAAAGGTGGTTTGTTTTTATTTTTATTTTTATAATAAGCAGTTTTATACTCAAACGAACTTTTTTTTAAATGTTGTTGTATTAAAACAAAACACACACATGCATTCTCTAGCTGTCCGTTAATGATCCAATTATTGCTCGAAAACTCCACATGTACGCGCTCCATTCAGCTGGAAATGTACAGCTACCTGTCACGTTAATGATCGATCAAGCCCTTTAACCTGTAATCCCAATCAGAGACTTAGTTAATCATTAATCGAAGGAAGGGAGATAGTCTTTAGCTGATCGCTTCACTGACTGAGTTTTTAGTCTTATTTACCTTCTCGTTGCAGCTCAAACACAAGCGAAGCTGCAGAGCAAACAGAGCACTGTGTACATGCAGACTGTAATAATGACTGTAATTATACCCATTGTACACTCTACTTACTCGATGATAATATTTGGCAGTTATGGAATTCAGATTCTATTTGCTGGTTGCATTACTTCATCTTTTTAAACATCAGTTCAGTATATTTTTAAGAGACAATATGTGATCAGGTCTGTTTTTATTTATTTATATATATATTTTTTGCTAAATTGTTCTTAACTAACTTAAAGTTGATCTTTGTTGGATCTGCCTCTGGTGTGTGTCTGATGCGGATCAGGTCGAAATATGAAAGACTTACTGCGATGTGATCTGTTCTTCTTCAAGAGCGAACAGAACCAGGGCTGTAGAGGGTCCTGCGTTTATTACTGGTGATTTAGCAGAAACTTTTCTACAAAGCAACATTCAAGCAGACCAGGCAGTTTAAGGTTCCAGGATTCAAGGGGAGAACCTTCTAGCTACTAAAATAATATTACTTTGATCACTTTAATGCTTTACGTTGATTTCCAAAGTTGTCGCCATCCATCTATGTTGGATGTTGACTCTAAATATTGGTCAAGGTTTTAGTGGATCCAGAGACTATCCTAGGTGCTCTAGGTGCAACTAGGGAATACAAGGATACCAGTCCATTACAGGACACCCACCATGCATACATACACACTTTCATACACGCATCAACACCAACTGTTTAATATAGAGTTACCGATTCAGGTGGGAGGGTGGATGGAAAGCAGAGAACCCAAAGGAAATCGACACGGACACAGAGAGAACATGTGATACTCCACACAGACAGTAACACAAGCTCAGGAGCAAACCTGGGACCCTGGAGCTGTAAGGAGCAGCTGCTGGTATTTTGATGGCCTTGATATCAAGTCCTTATACACACACACACACATGCACACTTTTTTTCCTAGTACAAATCTAAACCTTGTCTGACACCTTTAAGCAGTTTCCCAGAATACCTTACTATCACCTTTTGTAAGCATAAAGGTTGAAATGTATGGTTTATTTACACTTCAAAAAGACACATATTATGATATAGAGTGCTTAAAAGCATACTGGCTGATTGGTTAAGGTTTTCTTTTCTTTTAGCCATTTTATGAATGATAAATAAAATGCTGCGGCTAAAATGGGCACAGACTCAAAGAAACTGGACAGTTGAGGATAAAACATCATCATTACTCTTTACAACCATGGTGAGCAGAAAAGCATCTCCAGCATACACAAAACATCTAACCTTGATGTGGATGTCCTACAAGAGCAGAAGAACCTAAGGCTTTAAATCTAAGGCTTTTATTGGCACAGACTGACAGAAACTGGACAATTGAATATAAATCCTCAGCTGGTCTTTTCCCAGTCTTTAGACAACCAGCTTGGGCAAGACTGTGTCTATAATTGTCCCAGATTTCTGCTCTTGTCTGGCAGGAATGGTTCTGCTGTTCTAGCCAAGCAACATGAAGTTGATGTTTTGTGTGTTCTGACATGCTTTTCTGCTCACGACAGTTGTAAAGAGTGATTATATGACTATTACTATGATCTTCCTGTCAGCTCGGACCAGTCTGGTCATTCTTCTCTGATCTGTCTCGTGTTTGACACCTTAAATCAGGTTTCCAGAATCAGAATGCATTACTGTAACCTTTTCGAAGCAAAAAAGGTTGAAATTTTAATCACAGTTGTATTAGACACTTAGTAAGAGATGAAGTGTCTAAAAATTATATTTGAAGATTATGTTGTTTTTTTTCTTTTAGCTTGCACAATTTTTTTCTGGACAAAAATTTTTTTTTCCACTAAGATCAGATAAGGCATATAAGGCATATTGAAACTGGCCAGTATTGGTGTTTGTTTGAGGAATTGTTCCCAAATCCACTACCGGATATGCACTGTGTTTTCTTTGCTCTAGTACACTTAACTGACCTTACAATGGGCTTGGTTTAAGGTGACGAGTTAAATCAGGTGTGGTTAACCTACTTAGTGCATAATAGAAGGCAGTCACATGTAGGACTGTTTGTCCACAGGGCTGAATGATAATAGCTAAAAACAAAAAAAACAATGTTATTCTAGCAGTCACTGAAGAAAGTAATTTAGTTATACTGGAATTTAATACAAAAAGTATTTTGAAGTTCCACAGAAAATAATTTTATCACCACCTTAAGGCTGTTTAGGTGACTATGTAAATCTAATTGACCTGATTTTACACAATTTCGTTTTAATATGCCACTTATGAAAAACTTTAGCTGTCAAGCGGCACAGCAACATTTTCCTGGTGTGTGGGTTATGCTTCACACCAGACCTAGGAGTTAAATTTAGCAGGTTCTAGGATTCAATACCTCAATATTTCTTCATGCATCCTGACTTGTTAAACTCATCGTGCTCCAAAATATGATGTGATGCAGCCCTTCTGTCTCGTTTTTATACAGATCCTGCTCAAATAGAAGCTTGTCATCTGAAGCGTAAGAATTTCATAAAGCAACAAATCTGTCATCCCTTTTCAAACTGCACAGAACCAGGCTTAATCATGCTAACACTAGTTGCAGGCTCTACTTTATTCCTTCTTCTTTAAAAAAATCTATTGAGATTTTACACATCAGAGGCTGCGTGTGACTACAAAATGTGCCAAAATAACCAAAACAAAATAATTAACAGTTGATTAAAGTTCGTAAGTTTTGAGCTCTGTGTTTAGGGAGTACTTATTTTAGCCTGTGAGAGAGAGCACCATAGAGAGACTAGCAGAAAGACAATCCTTCTTATTTTCTTTTGCCAAAGAACTGATAATGTGACCTCTTAGTTTCCATTTATAGCTCACCAGAGTCCCTTTTCTATCCTTTATGGGAAAAGGACAAGGCTTCCCAGGCTCCTCGAGTCAGTAAATAAGCGTGGATCAGTTTGTATCAAGACAAGCAAGCACAGTGCCTTGTTTTCACTCAGGCATTTTTATGTGCTAGAAAAGATTCCATCAGATACATAGAGCTTTCTTTAAAACACAAAAATGAAGAGAGTCTTTATAAATCAGTAATGTTATCATTTTAACATGTCAAAGGCACTCTTGTTAATATTGTCAGTCATTATTTTATTCACCAGAGCTTTTTTTATTTTATTCATACAGCAGTTTTTAGCTGTAGATTAGATCGACTATTACTCCTCCATCAGCGTATTAAAACTGAACTGCTATAATAGACGTCGGTCTCTGACGTAAAATCGTTAATGTTACTGAAAAGTTTTCATTAAAGAGATCCGGTTACTATTTTACTGCTTCTGTTCAACATGCTGATGTTGTGAGAATCTGAAGGGCAGCTGTGGTTAATATAAGCTCTTCCTGTGTGAGCGGGTGATTGAGGACTGACCTTTCAGAAGTAAGGACGTGCGAGTCAGATTTGAATACTTTAGAAGTAAGGTTGGAAGAGTTGTGGTTTCCAAGGCCTTCTCTTTTGCACCTCTTTTGGACACGTGCTGAGGGATTATCTCTGTGGACATGGAACAAAATGTGGGCAGCCTTTTGTATTACTAACAATTGAATTTATTTTTCCTCCTCCACCCTTTAACTCACTTTAGGGTTGTTTGAGAGTGTGCCATTTGAGATATACCTGCTAGGTGCAGCGTTTAGAATTTCTGCACTGACTTTTGTGATGATGAAATGTACCAGCAAAAAGTTGCTATATTTTATTAACACATTTTGAAAGTAAGTCACTTTAAAACCAGTTAGATTTGTTATACTTTCACTTGCGTTGTAGATCGTAGACAATTGTGGTTATCTTATCTCAGGACTTTGATCTGAGAGTAAACATTGAGCAGGTATTTAAAAAAAAAAGTTACAATATGTAAATCAAAGCTTCAAAACTCCTTTTTTTTATTGATAATGAAAACACACTTTTATATTCTACAATAATTTCATTATTAACAGGCAGATAGAAATAGACTTATTCCTACTGTTTTGGCCCCATGAGTAAGAAATCTGTCTGTGAAATCTTTCACAGCAAGCGATTTGTAACAAGATCGTCTTTAATTTAAAAAAACAAACAAAAAAAAAACACAAAAAATCTTTGTTCATGCTGTAAACCAGAACCTGATTTGAAATGGATCAGTCGAATCCTATGATGAGATATCATGTGAAAATTTTGTGATTCTATTAAAATGTGACACATACATCTTTATGTATTTATTACTTCTGACATAAACTTTCTCTTTACCTTTCTGCATTTTCTTCTGCTGATGTTGTTTTTCTTTCAACATATTTCCATTAATTTCTGACTTTTCCGCCATTTTGTATTTTTAAAAGGAAAACCTTAAAGCTTTTTAAAGCAACACCTATTGTCGAACATGAGTATCGTACAACAGTGACATGTTGTTCAGTTGGAAAGTCCTTAGAAATGATTATTACTGTGCTTCAGTTTAGTGTGAAATATTCCCTGCCTGTCAGGCACAACATTCAGGAACCTTAAGACCGGAGGACGGACAAATGTTTGCACAGAGCATAAGTTAATTGCTGTCACGAATGCCTAGTTGTTTGTCATCCACAGGCATGCGAGTTCCTGCAGTTCTACTGGTTGCTCTTTCTAGTAAGGGATTTGATGTTATTTTGGCAGTGGTCGTAATTGTGCTAGAAATTCCTGGGCTCCTGTCACATCCTGTTTTTCCTTGTGCAACAGCTTGTTATTAAAAGCTGGTTACACTGCACCTGTACGCCACACTCTCAACCAGCTGTGACAGCCTAACGGTAGTCATGGAGATGCACAGCAGCCGATGCTGAACCAACATAACTGTCCAGCGTTGCGTATTACTGATTCTCTAATGCAGCATGCGTGTGTGTATGTGTGGGTGCGTAGGGAGAGATGGAGAGGGAAAGAGAGAGTGACACAGATGCTTGTATTTAGTTGTGTGGGATTTTGGGAGAAGGAGACTACGAGGGTACTGGGTGCATGGCCTCTTAGAGGGCAGTAGGGGTTAGAAAGGAAAAGAAAACAGCTCTCATCTGGTGCATAGGCTTGTTTAATGGGAACAAGCGTGTGTTTATCTTAGACAGCGAGGGAGTGTTCTGGTGTGTTTATAGAAGGGAAGGACAACGCGTAAGTATGATGGGGAGAGAGGTGAAGGGAAAAGGGGGAGTGTAGAACAACTGTCCTTCTAAATCACATCGTACAGGACATGTGTGTGTTTTACAGAGCTGGTGTACTCTTGAGTAATCATCAAGTACTGAGAGTCATGCTCCTAGTCTTTTAAAGATCTAAAATAAACAGGATTCCGTGTTTAAAAACTGCGAGGAATGAATCAGAGGTTACAAAAACTTCTCCTGTTAGATCTGTGGCATATATAAACCTATGACTATGGCCACACGGTTACATGGTATATATTTCGTAGTCACATAATCATGCTCAACTTTAGGATTTGGCCAGTCAGGTGACAGTGTGTGTGAGCTCAAGTGACAATGAGAACAAAGCAAATGGAAGTAAGAGAGAGGGATTATAGTTTTTTTTTTTTTTTAAAGGCAGAGGCGGCACGGCACGGCGGAGTGATTAGATCCAGGTTCAATTTCTGCACTCGGGGTCTGTGTGGAGTTTGAATGTTCTCCCTGTGCTTGGTGCGTTTCCTCCGGGTACTCCGGTTTCCTCCTACAGTCCAACGACCGGCAGATTAACTGCCATTCCCAAATTACCTGGAATGAGTGAATGAGCGTGTGTGTGTCCTGTGATGGATTGCACCCTATCAAGAATGTACCCTGCCTCATGCCCTAAGTCTCTTGGGATAGGCTCCAGGCCCCCCCAAGACCCTTTATACAGGATAAAGCGGTATAGATAATAAGTGAACAAGTAAGATATTCGTAGCCAGCTAGCTAAAAAGCAAGATTAGGTTTAGTTTTATCCCACAGAATGAGCACGGTTACACCATAGCAGGTTGTTCGTGTCTGGGCAGTGCTGCTTAAATCAGGTAATCTCAGTTACAAATAAGCAAATAAAAGACAAGAATTTTGTTCTTTTCATCTGATACTTGATAGCAATGACGCGTTGGTACTTTTGTGAATACTTGATCTGCACAAGCTTCCTGTTATACTGAAGAGTCCATCACTATACCTTTGGCGTATTTACTGCTTATATTGTTTGGATTCTATGTAAATACCTGTACCTCAAGGAAAAAAAAAATCAGGATTAGTGTTCGTATTCAAGCCATTTCGTATAGCTTATAGATGTGTTAGGAATTAATCTTTAGTGCAAGAAGAGAAACGTTTTTGTATCCGATGACAGATGTGTTTAATTGAGGGATGTGTAGAAAGAACGTGAATAGTTATAAGGAATGCGCAGTAGATGCCGGGCTTATCTTTTATCTCGGACGTATTCAAGCTGTCAAGGAATTGCAGGGGAGGTGCCAGTGAGGAGTAAAGTGAAAAACACCACACACTTTATATTGAAAATGACTACATCATGTTTGAAAGCCTTAAGGATGCATTCAAATTAGGTATTATTAAAGTATACAGTTAACGTCAGGGGTTCGGGGAATGCCATTTGCAAACCATGAGTAAAACATTTGAATACGTATATTATTTCTAGGGATAGAGATGGAAAGGAAGCTTGCAGCCTTTAGAGACTATCAGCCATTAACATTATTTAAAACAGGTCAGATTGAGCATAATGCTCAGGGATATTTCAGCGTTTTTTCTGTACGTGTGTTTTTTTTTTATATTGAAAACTCGACACTCTGCTCAGCTGGTTATTTTCGCGAATTCTAGTTTGTACTGTGACATTTCTTCTGTATTTTGCTGCCTCAGCTAACTTTGTTTTTCTCTGTGCTTGTTTTTAGGTCAAGTGTCCGGAAGGATGATAAGAAAGTAGTTAAGATTGCTGGGACCTTGTCGGGGAGACAATTAAGAAGATCAGTGTGTGTGTGTATTTGTGTCTGGGTGTTGTCGTGTTGTGCTGAAGGTGTGAGTGTGAGAAGTGTGTATTTGAGGTGCTCACCTCTCTGGGGTGAAAAGAGCGGCGATGAGGATGAGGAGCAACATGACATGGCTGTCCTGCCTGCAGCTGCTGTGTGCTATGTCTACACTGACGGGTTATCCTTTGACACCTCCTCTGGACCTGGATGTCACTCCCAGAACTACAGTCCTTTTCAATGGTATGATTCACATTTACACGCAGAAGTAAGCAGCAGCGATACATACGTCAGACTCTGCCTGTAAGTGATATAATGTTATGTTGGATGTTACTATTTTTTTCAGTCATGGTTTACTTTGAGCAGTAATGCATCACAGGCAGATATAAAGCAATAGATTCACCTGGTTACATCAAGAGAAGTCTGCGTTTTTTTTTATTTTTATTTTTATCTCATGCCTTTAAGTATCATCTAGTAGCACAAGAATATGTTATCTGGAAGAAAGGAGGCTAATACTTGCTTCTTCTGAACAATACATGTGAGGCCCACTAGAGCATCTTTAAAAATCTTTTTCACGCTTTAAAAGAGGGCAGTAAGATTATTGCTCAAGATTGGCTGCTGTTGATAAGGAATGTCATCTTTCTTAGTCAGAGTGGAGCTGTCAGGGTGAGCACAACACTCTCTTTGGCACATCGAGTCACATCGAACCAACTCACACTCTCCTACCTGGAGTTAAGCAAGCATGGATTTCAAAAGTCCATGTTTCACTTGCAGAGATATGATGAGAGCAAACCTTTCCCAGGCCTAAAATAATCATCCCTGAAGCAACCATCCAAAGTGTTCCAGCACTCCTCAGAGCAGAAAGAACTCCATGTGTAACAGCTCTGACTCTGTACACACGCTCAAGGATGGCTTATTGTTCTGATGACCGGAATGCTTAGCGAACTGGCAGGCAAAAGAAACAAAAACAAAAAAAAAAAGGGCATGTTTTAAAGCTGTTGGAAATGAGTGACGCTAGCACTGACGCAACTGTTGTGTGTACTTATATTAGGCAAGTACGTGCATGTAATCCTATCTCCCCATCATTCATCCTCTATCCACCCACATACTATGCTTTTTTTCCCTCTACTGTCTCACCTCCTCCTGAGGCATCTATCTGCTCTTTTTATATCAGCCACTAGCTTAGAAAAATCTGTTCAAGTTTATTAGCAACTTGTTCAGGATATAAAAGTATCCGATGGTACTCAGGTTTGTTTTTACCTCACACGTTTAATATGCTCAGTTAGTTGAACCATGTGATTTAATGTGGTTTGCTTAAAATTACATTGTTCAATCCAACAAGCACATTATATATTCTGTAAAATCCCAGTAAAAGGGAGAGGAAAAAAGGGGGTGTTCAAACCGGGACTTTCGATTGCGCAGAATAACAGAACGCAGTTATAAGAAAATTTATTTCTCTATTTAATCCCCTGATAGACTAATGCACATATCCCAGTGTTTCACAAGTGCTTGGTTACCATCGAGGTAGAAAGTTTTCTCAGTATGACGGAGCCATGATCGTCTAAAATGCTTGCCGCCCAGGGACTCCTTTAATGTGCCAAACGTGTGAAAATTGGATGGAGTGATGTCTGGACTGTATGGGGGATGTGGAAATAACTGCCAGCAGAGTTCCTGTAATGTGCAAGTGGTGTTCATGAATGATTGTGTGTACAGTTCACACAGACAACAGCATCTCTTCCATAAGTTGAAGACGCGTTATCCATCAAATTTCAGGGATCAGGCGTTCAGGCTGAATGATTATGGGAACGATTGCAGTTGGCGCCACGGTCAGCATCGTCATTTACAGCCTTTTTTAAAACATTTACATCATTCAAATGTTTTATAGTCATTTGTATCGGTTTTATAATCCGTCGTATAATCTACTGTATAATCTGCTGTCTTTCTGGTTATCCATTTTTATCCTTGCTAACCACAGTTAATTTAAATCTTTTATTGGAATTGTACTTTAGACCCTTACCAATAAGCGGGAAATGACTAATACTTTAAGGGATGGAATATTGTTAAACAAATGAGTTTTAAAGGGAATGAAATGTTTGTGGTTAAAAAAAACGAAAAGAAAACCAAAACTCGCATTTAAGATGCAAAGATCATTCGTGTGTGTTCTCCAAGACCATCTGTGTGGGTTTCTTTTAGTATGTGTAATTACTTTAGCTGAAACGAAACTGGCAAAGTAGCCATAGATGGATTTCATCATCACTCAGCTCTCCTACGCATAGAAAAACCTCCACACACACACACACACACACACACACACACACACACACACACACACACACACACACACACACACACACACACACTCTTAAATCTTGAAGCACTACCATACCATAACCATTCTAGTCATTTGGTATACAGCAATCCAGCTAAATTAAATCAGTATCAAGGATGGAACGATTGAAAGTGCTCGAATGATGGCTCGAGGAAAGAGATGATGAGGCTCTATAAAAATGTACATTACTTATACTGGAGCCAGATAATAAGGTTTTAGTGCTTTTAATATTCAGGAGTCGTGTAGGAGGAAGCTATGGTTATTAATGTGAGATTAAATTCAGGCTGTTTACTGTTTGGTCTTCCTTCCTGTTTTTTTTTTCCCCCAGCAGAAGTCTTCATTTTTTCACAAAATTATTGTGGGAAGAAAACATTGTTCTGAGTGTGGTAATTAACAGGCAAGGCTAAACAGAACCATTTGTGGCTAAAGGGAACACTTACGCAAGACTGAATGGGCAAGAGTTCATCTGGCACACTCAAGAGGACAGTCACACTTGCATGTCAGAGAACAAGGCCAACCGAATACGTGGTCTAGCAAAGCATGTACGCTGTACTGACATGCACTCAATAATTTCTCAAGCATCGGTTTTTGGATAATGGAAAAGAAAAAATGTCGCAGTGAGCACTGTGTTCTGGCCTTTTCTGATCCTCGTGAGACCTTCAAAGATGTTTACTCAGAAAACATTCCTTCATGGCGACACACGCACACTCTCTGCTATCTCTCTCTCTCTCTCTCTCTCTCTGTTTTTGATTTTTATAATGATCAATTTGGCTGGAAATTGTTTGTCAGCATTTGCTTTTGTTTAACTTCAATATCTCTCTCGCGATCCTGTAAGTACACACGTTAACTCGCAGCTGTCAGTTCAGTGATCTCGAATCTTGTTGGAGTTTAGCACGTAGGACTGTCGCAGCATGTGTATGTGGATGGATGGCAGAAAATCCAATCACCTGTTCTTGAAATCTTCCCAAAGTGTTATGCTGTGTAACACCGTCATGACACTCTCCGTGTGGCAGCTTAATTTTCACAGCCCCTTTTTAAAAAAAAAAATTTATGCTCCCCAGTGTTACAGAGCCTGCGTGTTACGTACCTCTGACTCCATGCTGAAGTCTGCGTCGTGATTTAGCACACTCATCCAAACGTCAAGGAAAATAAATGTCTTTGCACATGGACTTTTGCATGGTTGTCATTAAGCCCTTATTTCAGTTTTGATGATGAAGCTACTTGTCAGAATAACGGTAAAAGCAGTTACTTTAGAAGTTACATTTAGCTTCAAAGGGTTGTAATATAGTATTCTATAATTGTAATAGAATTGTTTTGTGGGTTTGCTGCGCTTTCTCTCACATCCTTGCTACTGTATGAACATGAGTCACATGTTATTCACTAAGGTGATTGAAAGCCAGATGTGCAGAAGCAGGTCTGAGAAAAGATTTGCCTCGACTGTCTTGTCTGTGTGTGTTTGGATTGTCGTCGTTGTTTTTGTGGTGGAATCTGGTGTGTTTTTCTGCTCATTGCTTGCTTTGCCTTGTCCTCTTCAGGCTGATGATATTGTGGAAGCCATTGAACTTCGCTCCTGTAATTAGAGTCTGGTTTGAATGGCCTCGGTTCTGGAATGCGTGTATCAGATCGAAACACGGCTTATTTGATGACTTTAACAAGTCCATGTCTGGGCAGCCTGCGTGTGACATACCTGTAAATAAAGGACCTGGAATGAATGGCCACGTGTATGGGCATGTTGTTTTGTAACTGTGGGGATGTATGGATATAAGGAATATGCAGCATACGCAGGATGCTTGCAGTAGTAAGTGGGAATGAAGAGCTTGAAGTTTAAATGCAGGATAATTTACTATAACAGGATATTACAAATCAACTACATGACTAAAAGCTTTAGCACTTACATGTACATGAGAGAGAGAGAGAGAGAGAGAAAAACTACCATTACAAGGATATACCTCAAAGTTTATTATTTTACCTTAAGGCTCAAGGAAATGAGTCCTCTCATTACTGGCACTGTTTAAGGCCACACTCCACCTTTGTAACATTAGTCATATCCATGTACTGAGAAATCTGTCTGTGACACAGAGAATAGAGGAAAAAGCACCACTTTGGTAATATTCTTAAAAGCCATTTCAGTCTTGTGTCTTGTGTGTTCACTATATAGACGGTTCTAGGTTTATGGCTAAATATAAATACTTTATTCTGATTGAACAAATGTGAATAGGAGGTGCATTTTATTTATTTATTTATTTTTAAAGAAATATGCCAGAAAGGGTTTAAAAACCTTCTGGTTGAGATTTAGAGGTGTGCAAATAACATTGTTTGAGCAAGAGGGAGAAAGGTTTAAATTAAATTTATTAGAAAATATTATTGGGATGTGACAACATTATTATTATTATTATTATTATTATTAACAGCATATAATTACTATTTATAAAATGAGTGCAAAAGAATTCCCAGACATTTTTGTGCAAATCTTGATACAACCACATACATTTTGAGCACCAAACAGATACATGTAGATAAAAAGATCATTGTGTTACACCTCTAGACTCTCCTGTTTGGAGCACTATATAAGGCAGCAGTGAAGGTCTGGATTCAGACACTTGTTAGTGAGTGTAGTGTAAACACATCATCATAACCTGTCCTTACATAAACAATGTGGATGTTAGAAATTCCCCAATGAACAGAAAGCATAAAAAGAAAGAGGTTTAAACCTTTTCTGTATTAAACACACAACTGTAAAGTGTCTGATGACATTATAGGTCGTTAAACACCAATTTCTTTGAGAGTTTATGTATCCACTCCGACTTTTAAAATGTGAGCTTAAAGAAATCACTGGGCACTGTGGTTTGAAGTAGTGAGCGTTGGTTGAGCACTTAAGTATCTTGGGAGAATAACATGTCCACAGAAGCTCTTGAGAAGCTTACAGAATGTCTGCGTGATAAATAATACACTATGGTAAAGAGGGACTGAAGTGAGACACATCACAAGTCTAGGCTCTGCCCATGTACTGTGATGTGATAGAGGTGAACTTTGTATTCCTGAAGGTGGGTTGGAGATTGTGTTGCTGACTCATGTTTCTGAGCATGCTGCTTTATCTCCGCAAGGGATTAAAGTATTCAGAGCCTGCGTATTTGTATAGACAAGTAGACAAGGTGCTTTGTAAACTTATATTTGACCCAGTTTTTCATTTTTTTGTATTTCTTTTATTTTTTAGATAAGTTAATCTAAATCTAATATGTTATATTACATATATAGTACATTAATGCAGATACACACCCTGTTTGAGACACAACACTGTAGCTGATTTTACGGAGAGAAACATGACTAATGCGTTTGTGTTAGGTGAATCATAGGTAAAATAGAGAGCGACGTCAGCGTGGAAGAGTAGAGCACAGTTATTGCACTCTCTCTCTCTCTCTCTCTCTCTCTCTCTCTCTCTCACTCTTTCTCTCTGTCGCTTTTTGGCTTTGTTTGACATCCGTGTCCCTCCGGTTGATTGCTTAAGCATTCCTGAAGCAACAAGCAATCTTTTTTCGGTACTGCTTCTAAGGCTCTTCCTGCCAGGGATGTTGGTTTCTGATCAGAGGATCAGCAGTTTAAACCCCTGCTCCATCGGTCACTGTTGGGCCTTACAAAAAAACAAAGCACTTAACCCTGTCTGCTCCAGCGGTGCTGTATCATGGCTGACCCTGCGCTCTGACCTCAGCTTCCTAACAAGCTGGGATATGCGAAGAAAAAAAGAAAAAAATTCACTGTGCTCTAATTCCTATGTGACGTCTTTTTACGTTGTTATTTGGAGTACAGGATCAACATAACCATTACTTGTACCATCACCATTAAACTGTTCTATGTAAAATAATTAAGCAAGCATTGTAAACAGTCCACTTTTTTTTATTTCTCAAGGGAGATCACAGAAATTTGGGAAAGGTTGAAATATCTTGACTTGATAAAAATTTGCATGAACTACTGCATTTTTAGAACTTTATTAATCCCAGAGGGTAATTGCTTATGTATAGAATGTCCTTTTGAAATTTTATTACATTTACAGAATTCAGCAGATGCCTTTAGCCAGAGCTGCCTACAGTTTACTCGGTCGTTGACTAATTCTATCTTCGACATTTGAGTTCCTGTACAAGGAAAAATTAGAAGCCGTATTTTGCAACTGCTCCATGTTTGAAAAAATCTTTAAAGAAATGACCGTGGCCATAAGAGAACCTGGCTATAGTGGCAAAGAAAGCTGTGAGTTTATAAGCAAAAGAAAATTAAAGAAACTAAGGATGTGAACCTAAGAAGTGGTCAAATAACATGCCTTTTTTTTTTTTAAGCTTGACCGATAGTTCCTTTATGCATGCAGGTCAGTTGAGGAACTTGTCAAATATGTGTGTCAGAATAAAAATATAGTATAAACAGCTTAAAAAATAAATATGAAATAAAATCAGATTTGTTCAGTAAGTCGGGTAAGGGCTACTTTTTTGGATTGATATTGATAGAAAAGTCACATAATTCTGATTCTGACCCTTCAGACTGAGGTTGCAGTGCAAAATAATCAGACCCAAATTTAATTTAGGATCATATAATGACGGATCTCCAATCAAAATCGAAAAGATTGGGTTCCTTGTGATTGGTGCTGTTCGCACTATTATTATTGAAAAAAAGAAAGGAAAAAAAAAGGTCTGAGTCATATATGAGGGGGAAAAAAACAGCCACTTTTGCCTGCAGCATGAATGTAACCCAAGAATATCATTGAGTACTTTTTGTGAAAACTATTTTATATTATTGGGTTTAATTAAAGAATATGAACAATGAATAAAAAGAGTGAGCTAGTACCAACCCACAAATTAAGACTAATAAGACTAATCTTTTAATTATAGGAAAAAATGCGGCTGTATAAATGGAGGATGGGCTGCTCTGCCTGCTCATAGCAGTACGCTGTAAACAAATGCTTCAGGTTTTTTTTTTTTTTTTCTCATGCTTGTTTTTCCTCCCCATATCATTAATTTTGCTTTGTGTGCATGGGCAGTGATGGAAAGATAATCTTAGTGTACTTCACGTTATAACCACTGTACTGACAAGTTTATTGTTTTCTTGTTTAGTACTTTCCATGGATATGCCTTCTTTTGGTGTAAAACTTTTTGATGCAAGCGAATTAAATCCCTAATTTGGATATTCCAGCAGTTTGTGACTTTAATATGACCTGTGTGTTTGTTTGTGCATCAGAGCTGTGGGGGTGCAGACGCTTCAGTGGCTCTGCTCAGAACTACAGTACCCTGCTGCTGGAGGAGGAGCCAGGTTTGCTGTATGTAGGAGCTCGGGGAGCACTGTATGCCCTGCAGGCCTCTAACATTACCAGTTCCAGTGACACAGTGAGTACTTCTCATGCAGATTTTTCGTTTTAAGATCACCCATATGAGACCACTGTGTAGTGACAAAACAGCCTTGTAGATTTTCTGCTGTAAGAATCAAAAATTACAGTTAAGTCATCTTTTACAGTTCCTTTAGCTATACTCCATTACAAAGGGTGCTTTCCTGTCAGCGCAACTCAGTCTTAACATTCTCCTTTGGCATCTTATCACCCAAGTGATGTATACTCACAGAACTATCTCACTCGCTTTTTTTTTTTTTTGGCACCATTTCTGTGTGTGAACGTTCTTGGAGATCAGCAGTTTCTGGGGGAAAAAGAACTCAAACCCAGCCCAGTCTGGCACCAGCAACCATGCCACAGTTAAAATCACTGAGTTGACATATATATATATATATTTTTTTTTTATGCAAACATGAACTGAAGCTCTTGATTTGTATCCATGTAGTATTATGCTTTGCACTGCTGCTACATGATTAGCTGATTGAGTTATTGCATGAATGAACAGGGGTCCAGGTGTTTCTATTCACGTGTATCGTGAATATAAAGATTTCAAAGTAAATGCAAGACACTTTGTCCAATTAAATAAGCCAGTTAATCTTTTCCACTTACAGATTGACTGGGAGGCACCTGAAGCCCAGAAAAAGCTCTGTTTGAACAAAGGCAAAGATAGCAAGGTTAATATCGTCCTTCCATATCAAGATAAAAATCCTTTTATCCTGTTCCAACTTACTGACAAATTTATACTTTGTTGCAGACTGAATGTTTTAACCACATCCGATTCCTGCAGAGGTTCAACAGCACCCACTTATATACTTGTGGAACGCACGCATTTAGCCCACTGTGTACATATATTGTGAGTAGCATATTAAAGGAGTTAATTGAAGCATTTTAGCTTAGATATTATTTGCTTCATGTTTTGTGTATAAACAGATTATTTGTTGTTTCTGCATTCTCTTGTGTCTTTGCAGGATAGTGGGGAGTTTAAAATGTCTTCTGTGTTTGAGGAGGGTCGAGAAAGGTGTCCATATGACCCTGCTAAAGGCTACACTGGCCTGCTTATTGGTAAGGGAACCGTTTTTTAACTCTGTAAAGACTTAGTGTATCGCTATGTTGAGGTTGGGAGGTGAAGCTGTAACTATAGCAAGGGGAACAAGTCATGTTATGTTGCATGGAAACTAGTTATTAGTAATTAAGATCTGTTAGTTTCAATCCATATTGTAGGATGTTCATGATTGTCCTTATTTTCTATACTTTACTTCACTTAGGTCTAATTCAACAGTACTGGAAATAAAGAATAAAAAAATAACAAAAAATAAAAAAATTACTTTATTAAATTCATAAATGTGAGCACATGGCAATAGTTTCCTGTTGATTTTTATAGAATTACATAATACTGGTAAATAATATTATATAACTATATAATAATAATAATAATATGCTTGTAACAACATACAAGTACATAACTAGAAGTTTGTCATATCTTGTATGATCATAACCCTTTCATGCATAATCCTAATTCTATTCTTTTTCTCAGATGGCCAAATGTACACAGCTTCTCAGTATGAGTTTTGGAGTTCTCCAGACATTCGTAGAAACTCTCCAATCCCCACGCTGAGAACAGAGGAAGCCCCAACTCGCTGGCTGTATGGTCAGTGCATGACAGCATATGGAAAATACATGTGCTCCACAGTGTATTTATAGACCGATACTTTCCAGTTTAACGGCTTTCCATGGATTTGCATAATGATGTTCATAACTGTTTTCCATTTAATTTTCCCAGTGAGGATTAATCTCATTTTTCTCCATTCTGAACACACATCATATTAACGGAGAAATGTTTGATCCTGTGCAGAGGCTGATTTTGTGGAGTCGGCACTGGTGAAGGAAAGTGCGAATAGCTCTGTCGGAGACGATGATAAAATCTATTTCTTCTTCACGGAGAAGAGTCAGGAACACAGTCTGTACTCCAGCTACAGCAGGGTGGCCCGAGTGGCCCGTGTGTGCAAGGTACACACATTCCTACTCTCCTCCCTCTCCACTGCAAAATGTACAATAGAATCTGAAAAAAATACTTTTAAATGCATCTTCATATGGTGACAAAATTTTAGTTTTAATACTAAGTCAGTTAACACATAGCTGTATGCATTGGCTATTGAAAAATCCCACAAATTGTAAAACAATGTGCTTGTGCATAACTGGTGCCCATTTGCATAAAGAAATGCCCTTAAATCGCCATATATGGTAAGCAGCTTCCTTTAAAATAAGCACAGTAGCTTGCTCACGGTGCTGCCTGTTTCCTTTTATACACTTTTATTTTACATTCAGTCATCAGTCTGCATCTTGTGAACTCGGAAAAACAGTAATTACTTTCAGTTATGCTGGTCTGACTGATGGTATGTGATATAAAAGCTATGTTTAGTCACTACACGTTAACTTTTCTACCTCTAGTGGTTTTAAGCCCTAAGCATGAGCATAAGCATGAGTGTGCAAAAATATATACATATCCTTATGCATAAGCAAAACATGATAAATTCCATTCATTGTATAGAAATGTGCACACGAAAAAAAAAACATAGACATGAATTCTGTTTTCATTTTGCGTGAAGAAGTTTTATTCTCTCTCTCTATCACCCAAACAAACAACTGATGTATTTTTTTTAATCCCTTTTCCATTCCCTTTAAATTATGTTGGAATATTGTCAGTATCAGTGTTATTAATAATTAATTTGCATCTGTATTTGAGATTCACCCTTAGGTTTACTTCATGTAAAACTGATTAATGTATGATCTGTGGAAAGCATGTACTTTAAATGCCCACTGAGGTGGCTGTGCAGAAATGTACGCAGCAGTGATGCTGTGGAGTGTTTTATAGACAGGCTGTAGTTTTATAGGAATGAAAAAAAAAAATACAAGAGCTGGGAATTTATTGAAAAACAGAAAAACATAGTTTGATTAACTTTTTATTATGCAAAAGTTATTCAGTGCAAATCTGGGTTCTATGCTAATATGGAAATTTAAAATTGGACTGTTTCTATTATATTTAGTGCATTTTCACTCGGTCAGATTTCGGAGTAAGTGTAGCATTATTGCACGCGTACACACACACAAACACACACTCACACAATCAGTCAAAAGTTTGAACACACCTACTTCTTCAGTGTTTTTTCTTAATTTTTCTTCTTTTCAATACATTATATTAATGACATCCAAGCTGTGAAAGAACACATATGGAATAAACAAAGAAGTGTTAAACAACCCAGAATATGATTTATATTTTAGATTGTCCAAATGGCAGCTTGGCACATTCATGGCATTCTCTAATCAGATTCACTAGCTAGTCACCTGAAATGGTTTTCAGTTAACAGTCTGTCTTGTCAAGAATGAATTTGTGACATTTCTTGCCTTCGTAATGTACTACATCAGTTGATCATATCGTAAGAAACACTCAGTTAAGAAAACAGAAAAGACAGTCCATCATTACTTCAAGAAAAGAATGTCACTCAATACAAGAAATCTCAAGAACTTGTATCCCAAATTCAGTTGCCAAAACCATCAAACACTATAATGAAACAGGCTCTCAGGAGGACTGTCCCAGGAAAGAAAGGCTAAGAGCTGCCTCTGCTGCAAAGGATAAGTTTGTAGGAATAACCAGCCTCTGAAACCATGATACGAACAGCCTTAGAAACAGCACCTCAGCTTAAACCCCACATGAATGCTTCTCTGAGTTCAAGCAGCAAACATGTTTCAACATGAGACTGTGTGTGTCAGGCCTTCATGATCAAAGAACTCATTACTTCGGAAGAACAACAAGGAGTAAAGCCTTCCTTCGATCATTAAACACAAGGGATTGACATTAGATCAGTGGGAAACTGTCCTTTGGTCTCAGTCTAAATTTGAGAATTTTGGTTCTAACCGCAATGTCTTTGTTAAACGTAGAGAAGGTAAACAGACAGTTTCTAAATGTGTGATTCCCACTGTGAAGCATGGAGGAGTTTTGATGGCGAGGGGTTCTTTGCTAGTGACACTGTTGGTGACTTGGTCAAAATTGAGGACACACTTAATCAGCATGGCTACCACAGCCACGACATACCATTCCATCTGGTTTGCACTTAGTGGGAACATCATTTGTTTTTCAACCGGATAATGACCCCAAACACATATCCATATTATGCAAGAACTATTTGTCCAAGAAGGAGAGTGATGGACGGCTGCATCAGATGACCTGGCCTCCACATTCACGTGATCTAAATTTAATTGAGTTGGTTTGACACAAGACCTCTGGGAACTCCTTTGTAGTTGTTGGGAAACAATTCTAGGTGAATACCTCATGAGAATGCCAAGAGTGTGCAAAGCTGTCATCTAAGCAAAAGCAAAACTTTGAAGAGTTGAAAATAAAAAAAAAAATATTCTGGGTTATTGAACACATTTTTTGATAACTACAAATTTTCATATTTGTTCTGTCCTAATTTCAGTGTCTTCAAAATGAATATAAAATGTTGAAAACAATTAAAAAAAAACATTGAATAAGAAGGTGCTTCCAAACTTTTGACCTGTTGTGTGCATGTGTGTACCAAAGCATTTTCTTCACAGCAGAAAGCTGAAGCCTCTTTAGTTCCCTTTTTTTGCAGCTTAACACGATCCTTAATAGAGTTTTCACATCAGTGAAGTTGGTGTAGTTGCCAAGACTCACTCTCTCACATGCTGCTTTTCCCCACTCACTCCACTCAAAGTGCCAGTCTCAGATTACTGTAAGCTCATTGCTCTCACTCAGTGATTGTCAGCTTTGCAATTCTTTTTTCTTTATAAGCATTTATTCATCCATCACACTGTTGCTCTCCATTCTCAGGAGTCAATGTAATATAAAGTATTACATTTTCCTCACCCAGGCCAAGCTTATTAAAGCATGACTATGTTTACTCAGCCTGGATGTTCTGCCATGGTTTTCATTAGAAGTTTGGCACTGTGTTCAAGGTCAGGATGCACTTGCCTAGTTTTTTTTTTTTTTTTTTTTTTTGAAAAGCTGGCTCTACAGTGAACTGCAAATCCTTTCAACCTGCTATAGAATATTGCTGCGTTTGCCCCGTCATTAAATTGAAACACATCATCTAACATTTGAGGGAAACTTGATGTTGAAACTTTTGCATTGTTGTATGCCTTGTTGACATTGTCACAGGGGGCTGCTTATTGACATGTGAATTACACTGAATTAAGACGTGTACCGATCAGCTATTATAACCAATGACAGGTGAAGTGAACACATTGCACACTCACTATATAGTAAACTGGTGACAGAATCATGCGCACCCATGTCTCACCTATGCTTACAAGCACCAAAGTTTAGTCTGTCTGGTCTGATCCCACAAAGAAAGCCAATGCAGCCCAAACTGCTGAAAATGGTCAGTGCTGGCAACAATAGAAAACTATCAGAACACTCAGTGCACAACTGCCTGCCATGTATGGGGTTTAGCAGGAAAAGCGTTCAAGGATGTTGATCCGTTCTCCAAATTTCCCAGATCTCAATCCGACCGAGCATCCAGGGAATGCGCCAGACAAACAAGTCCGAACCATAAAGGCCCTACCCCGCAACCCGCAGTCCCCAAAGGGTCTGCCACAGTACACCACGGAGGTCTTGAGGAGTCAGTCATCCCATAAGGGGACAGAGCCACCCTGGAACCTACGTATACGATATCGGGCTTAAAGTTTTTGCGCTGTAATGCTTTCGCTGTTCTGTGCACATAGCCTTAAAACTGAAAAGTTGTGAGTCTTTAAGTAATGCACCATGTACTATATATTGAGCTGTGTGGACTGTGGGAGACTCGTGATCCCTCTTTGCCAGTTCACACAGCAGGAACTTTAATGAGAAGATTATCCTTCATTATCTTCCCGCTAGCAGCAAAATGCACCGCACTAAGTGTCTTCACATGCCAAAATTAGTCTATTACAACCATCTGAATACACATGCATCTGAAAAATGTGTTTATTTTTTAATTCTCTTTATTAATTCGTAATGAGGATAAGTGTGTACTGTTTCCCAAGTATGGTTACAGTTTTTCCAGCATTAAACATTTAACTGCACTAAGGTGATTTTCTGCTTGTGTACAAGTGCACATGATTTTTGAGGAGAACTCATTTTTAGACAGGGATATGATTTTGATAGTTATAGTAGGAGGGTGTTTGGGTTAGTGTATTTCACTTTAGCTTAAAGTGCAGGGCCTGTTTAAACACACTGGCTCAGGGGAGGTGCCCAGCAGGGAGAAGAATGCATGCAGAGGCATTTGGTTTAGTGTCCAGTAAGAGCTGTTTTACTCTAGGGAATCAGGGTGTAAATGAAAATTGCTAAATCCAATCTACAGCATGTACAATATATTTTCCCACCCCGTCCAACCTGCTTTACTCTTCCACGATCCAACTTGCAGCAGAATTAAGTCATACTGCTAAGAGCAAAATAAGTGATTCATTCTTGACTTGGGTGTACTGTGCATTTGACCTTTGCTTTAGTTTTCCATAATAGATTTATAATTTATTAATACTGTTGAATTTACTTCTGTGTATAATAATAAAAATACATAAGAGTAGAGTAATAGCAGGATTGCATTTAATGCTGGGTTTGTTAGTTTTTGTCATCCTATAAACCTGAAGTCATTGCAAAAGTCATAATAAAGAAAATATACCGCTCAAAAAAAATTATAGGAACACTATTTAAGTCCCAGTTGGACCTGAAGGCTCCTCGTATGTGTACATATGCTTCAAGTCAATCCGGACTAAGTGTTCCTTTAATTAGTTTGAGCAGCATATTTGCTTTATTAATAATTAATTGACTGTAGACTTAATTTTTTTGAGCAGTAAAGTAACAGCATATTAAATATTTAGTGGTAAAATTAAATTGAACACAATTCCTATTATTTATTTATTATTTATATTACTATTAATTATAACCCTTTTCATATGTCTCGTTCTGAGTAGTGTGAATAACATTCATTAGTAAGTGCATGCTTTCAGACTTATTTCCCCCCCCCCCTCATTCTTTTCTCCTCCAGAGTGACAGAGGGGGTCTCCTGACTCTGCAAAAGAAGTGGACATCATTCCTGAAGGCTCGACTGGTCTGTTCACTGCCTGACTATGAGTTCCACTTCAATGTTTTACGCAGTATGTTTGTGCTGGAGGGCCCCAGGACCGAAGACACCATGCTGTATGGCATCTTTGGCTTGGAATGGTAAGGACAATAAGTCTGTACAGTGTGATTTCATTTACTGTCATTTTTTTTAAAGTGAAATAAAAATCATCCAGGCCTCATTGCCTGATTCTTGGAGACTTGATTGCTTTCCCCCGGGAAAAAAACTCACTGATTTCAGTGTGAACTCTTGATTGAACCAAGCAGGCAGCTGGGTTTTAGGCGAGTAGCTTGCACATGACACATTTCAGCAGTTATAAAGAAACTGTGATGCAGAGGTTGCTTGGTTTTGATGAGATCCTGAATGAAGGCTGTGACATGCACTGCTGAGGATCATTTCAGTGATGAGTGAGCATATGTGAATGTAGTAAGGTGCCAGTTTGTTCATGAGCGCATATGCCCATTTGGCCATTCCCCTCATGCTTGATGTGTCTGAAAACAAGCTCTCACAAGTTCTCTCCAGCAGCATAATCCCAGGAAGAATGGCTGACAGGTTTTCTGGCTGCCTGAAGTCTGTGTTATCTTTTATTCATAAAGCAGGTCAGTCGGTCTGAAGAGATTTCTGGATGCACCATAGAGAATCTCTGAAGCTCTGCCTTTGTTTAACAAAAAAGTACAAGTATAAAATAGTAGTGGAAAAACATTACTTTCTGTAATGCGCATCCTATTCATTTCTGTGTTGAGAAAAGACCGGTTTTGATGAGCTGGCAGCCTGGTGTGAGATTTGACATGTGAACCGCAAGCTGATAAATAAATGAAAGACCGAGAAAGTGGAGGACGGATTACTTTGAGCATGGTCCGATAATGAGCTGCTTGCGGCGCCCTTCAAGTTCAGGTCAAATTGTTTTTGGTGGCCACATTCCATGAACTTGACCAGAAAGTTTGTATACGTTTTTTTATTGGTTATGTAATCCATGTGTGCTCTTGTTGATCTGCTGAGGAAGACAAGGTCACTATTGGCCAATCAGATTTCAGCATGTGTTTGAAAGGGCTAACGCTGAGTTACTGTGACGAGATCTGACCATATAAACACCCCATGGAACCTTACACAAGTTGTCAATTGGCAGGGACTACTGATGTACTACTTCTTTTATTTCTTTTAAAATAAGGTCATTTGGTTCATTTAGCCCCGTTTACATTCAATTTGCATTCACTTTGTACAAAGTTTGTAGTTTATAAACAATATAGTCACCATAATCCTAGTGGAATAGTGCTTGGTTTACTCAAAAAAGCTGTAACTCATGAAACTTGACTCTACTCCTCACCTAATGTTCCCTTTCTTCCCTCTTATTCAGTCACTGGTAATATAACGCTCATTTCACCCGACCCCTCTCTCCTTTCTACTCCCTAGTCAGCCGAAAGTACTGCAGCCCTTACTGCAGTTTTGTCTTTGTCCCACTCTCATCCATGTCCCTCTACCTTCCTTTATATCTCTTTGACATCTTTTTGTACATCTGTAATCTATTTTCATGTTGCCATGACTACACTGGCTTATGGAGCCTCTGTGCCAACATACCAAGACCTTGAGAAACAAAGAGATCAGCTGAGGCTCAGCGGCAGAAAGTATCTTTAGCTGCAGAAGCAAGCCCACCCACTTTAAAACTGTAAAAATCAGACCTGCACTAAGTGATTCAAAACTTTTGCCTCCTAGCCTTTGTTGCCTAGAAACATTTAGATAATAATAGAACATGTTAATTATTATACTCATTCATATTTTCAAGCATTTGCCGGAGTTCTTGCTTGATTTTCATGCTTAAATCTCTTGTATTACTGTTGCTATGAGGTCATGTTAAACACACTTCTGATTTTACAGGAAAAACGTCAAAGCTTCGGCCATCTGCCGCTACTCGATCAAAGATGTCCAGCAGGTTTTTGAAGGACCCTACATGGAAAACCCGGAGGACTCTGGCACCAAAGTGACCGAGTACACAGGGAAGGTCCCTGATCCGAGACCTGGCTCGGTAAGCTCTGCAGCTCTGCACTCTTACTCTTGCCTGCTTATCTTGATCCATCTGGCTCCACCTGCTCGCTTTGTGCTCCTACACGACAGATGTAGCATGGACAGAGAGTTGCAATTAGATTAACGAGAACAAAGTGAGCATGAAGAGAAGCCTCAAGATGAGATGCTTACAGCATAATAGCTCATTGCCATGGAGATTAGGATCAAGAATAAAAGAGATGTCAAGATTCCAAGACGTTTATAATTAGCGCCTTTGCAGATATGACATTTCATAGGTCATGTTCAATAGCCGTTTAGCTTGTGTACACACTTGTGTTCACTGCCTTAATTTGGTGCTTTAAGCTTGTTGATTACAGTCTAAACATTTACATATTGACATGTTGCCATTTTTAGGGGCTAATAATTATGTATGGTATAACAGCATGGGACAAGAACACTTGTGTGGGTTTAGCTCTGTCCTGATTGTAGGCTGGGGAAATGCAGTAGGTGGTGCATGATGTAATATGTTTTCAGTTTGACTCAAACCCAACCTGCCTTTGCTCCTTAGTGCATCACGGATCGACTCCGAGAAAAAGGCATCAACTTTTCCAGTGACCTGCCAGACGATGTGCTTCATTTCGTACGCCGTCATCCACTAATGTCTCGACAGATTCTCCCTCTTGGACAACGCCCCCTGCTGTTCCGGAGGACTGTAGACTACACTAAAATAGTTGTGCACAAAGTTCCTGCTTTAGATGGCCAGACATACCACATGCTCTTTATTGGGACAGGTGTGTTTTATGGTGCTTCCACAACTTTTAGTTTGTATAGTCCAAATGAGAGAAGAGAATTATTAATTTGGTTTTGTCCGTGATTTGATTTGCTTTGATTTCAAACGGCACAATATTTTAAAAAACATGAAAGCATTAAAACAACTCATAAAAACACTTTTATTTACCGGTTAGAAATAAGACATTGGAAAAAGGAAGATTTTAAACATTCGCCAAGTGTGTAGAATTCACTAAAGATCGCAAAAATCAAAAATCATGTGAGCATATAGAACACGCATCCAACAATAGTCAAGTAAATGACTAGATAACTATAAACATTTAAATGATATCACTACAAAACATTGTTTTTCGCATTCTATATTTAGTTTCTCTTTTTCTTGTTTGTCAGTTGAAATATCCAGAACAGTACAGCATTGTTCTTTGGCTATGTTTACATCTTGCGAATCAATTGCGCAGCTTGCATTTACTAAAAATGTCACCCATATCCCAAAGCACACACCATGTTTGTTTCACTTCCCACACTTGGCCTGATTAAGGATCGAATATCTTTCTCACTACACTCCAAGACTGGTTGTTTTGGTTTGCATGTGTGTTTCATTGTTGTGTTCTTACTTGCCTGAATGAATCACATAGGCGTTAAACAGGTTTTAATTTAAACAGCCTTAACCCTGCATAAATGAAAACATGAGAACACTCTTATACTCTTCATAACTGATAAGTTAGAAATAACTCATTTTGCATTCCTGAATTATGGGAAGGGTCTGTGTGTAGTTGTATATAGGCATACGTTGGTGGTATCCTGTATCATTGATAATGATGGACGTTTTGCATGCTGCAGATGAAGGTTGGCTTCAGAGAGCTGTAGAAGTTAAAGGTCAGCTCCACATTATTGAAGAGCTGCAGCTGTTTAAGGAGCCACAGCCTGTAGATAGTATAGTCATCTCTCAGAAACAGGTTAGTAAATGGACACATTTCTTCAACAGAACCATTGCTTATAACAAAGCATAAATATGTCAACTAATTTAAAATGTGATTCTCTATATTGATGTTGTGTCTGGTTGTCGTCTCACTTCTAGATGAGTGTGTATGTGGGCTCACCCTCCGGTGTTGTGCAGTTGCCGTTGTCCACATGTCACAAATATGCATCCTGCTTGGATTGCGTGTTAGCACGGGACCCTTTCTGTGCTTGGGACGGGGCTGAATGTGTGGAGATCACCTCACACATAGACAGGTACTGGTCTAGCTTTTGGTTTAGAGTGCTTTATGGTGTTTGTTTACACATTTACAGATTTATTCCTGAATATGAGGGGTCTTCAGATCAAACCGAGACTGATGAAATATCTTGAATGAGGGCATAAAACTGATTGAAATTTGCAGAAGACTTCAAGCGCAGTATGGTGATGAGTGGAGTAAAATATTTGAATGATGCAAACATGTCGCCAATTGCGGAAGAGATTTTGCTGTTCTCTGGGAACTGTACACACACTCATTTACAAACACCACTTGCACATTATAGGAACTCTGCCGGAGTTATTACCATATCCCTGTACAGTCCTGAACTCACTCCAAGCCATTTCCACATTTTTGGGCCATTAAAGGAGTTCCTGGGTGGCCTGTGTTTCAGACATGAAGCAAACAGCTCAATCGTTCCTGAGGCGTACTGAAAAAACGTTCTACATTGATGGTATCCAAGCACTAGTGAAATAAGTGCTTGGATAAGTGCATTAGTGTAGAAGAAATTATATAGAGAAATAAAGCTAGGTTTTACTTTATTAAATGTCCTGTTATTCTGTACAAGCAAAGCCAGTTTGACTTGAATGCCCCTTGTAACTATTGTACTACATACATTTCTATGCATTGGAAACAAGTTTGGGTATTTCACATGTAGGAATATTTCTCAGGAGTTCTGTATGGATTCAACTATAACTAATGATTGTTTTTTTTTCCCTTTTAATTATGTACAGATCCAATCTGACTCAAGACATCCTTAATGGGAAAGAAGGCTGTGTAAAATCTGCAGCAGATGGTATGAATAGTGATTTATCATATCTGAAATAATTAGAGCAGTGTAACAGGAAGAGCGTTTAAAGTGCATGAAATTAGGGCGGCTTATTTTTTTATATTCAGTGCATGCTTTAGCATCAAGTGATAACGGTGTTTGGCTTGATGGTATTAGACCCATGTTTTTAATAGAGACTACAAGCACGTCATGTCTTTTGCTCGGGATAAAGTCATCTGCTGAACACTTTTTAAACACCCTGTGCAAGTTTTGTTTGATATTCAGGTCTGGATTGCAATTTATAATTGATTTGCATCTCAAGATAAATACTAATTTAGTTCATTATTAGTACTTCACAGTCAGATAGTTAAGCAATAAGCTGCTGCACCATAAAAGTTGCCAACATAGCTAGCATTCTAATACTCTGCAAATAAGTGGCATGTTGTGGTGCTAAGTTTCACAATTGTTAAGCAGTTCTGAAGTACTCAATTCATCATCCTTAAGATTAAGTGTCAGGAAATCATTAGTATACAAAAAAAAAGTACCAACTGACTGCCATGATTTCATTTTCAGACCTGGAGAGCCATCGCATTCGTTCAGTGATGGCAGGGGATGACGTGCTTCTACAGTGTGAGCTCAGTTCTAATCTCGCATCCCCACAGTGGACGAGGAACATGCACCAGCTGCAGGGCTACGGGCTGAACTCAGGCTATCGCATTGGTACTGATGGCTTGCTGGTGATTGAGGCAAGACCAGAGCAGAGCGGCAACTACAGCTGCTTTGCCCTGGAAAATGGGGTCCGCATCCATGTAGTCGCCTACACTTTGAATGTACACCTATACCCACCATCACCCCTGTCAACCCTCCAACCCCAGAAATCCAACAACAGCAATCCAGACCCGGGCCTGCACAATCCCCCGCAGTTCCAGTCCATGAAGAACATGGAGGCCATGTATATCTCTCTGATTACCATCCTTGGTGGACTGTGCCTGGTCCTGACTGTAGTGCTGCTCTATATAGGTTTCTGTGTCCAGAGCAAACGGGGGAAGTACTCTCTCAGGACAGCAGCCCAAGCAGACAAGACGAGGAAGAGGAATGACCGCATGGAGCTGAAGACTATCTCCAGCCACTGTAACGGGAAAACAAACACACATGATGGACTGCTACAGATTGTTCCTGGAGAAGCCCAGGTTTTCAATAAAGAGCTTCCTCCAGCACCTCCGCTACCTCCAGCAAACTATGAGCTGGACTACACCAACGGGTTCTCGGGCACGCTGCCCAATGTCTTGCGCAAAATGAACGGCAATAGTTACGTGTTACTCAGGCAGACCGATGGAGACCCCTCATCTCCGCTGTATTACTCTTTCACAGAAGAGCTCAACGAGATCCTGGAGAAAAGGAAGCACACACAGTTGTGTAGCAAACCCGACGAGAGCTCAGTATAACACTTCAGAAACAATACGGTACCTTCTTAAAGGTCAGAAAGGATTGTGTTTCAGCTGCAGCCTATGTGACATACAAACTGAAATGGATAATAGGCTGGCTGAAAAAAGATTATAAAAGATTCTGTTTCATATTCTTGTTGGTTTTTCAGTCCTCTCTCTTAGTTTGAGATTCACAGAACATGAAAAACAAGAACAGAACAAAAGTAGAGACACAAACACGTAACGCGTAATCTACCTCAGAAGATTGTTGCTATAATAATAGCACTGTGCTCCACTGGGAGTGTGAGATGGGAGGTGGTGAGGAACAGCAGCTATTCAGCACAGAAGTCTGCATGTGGGGTGAAAACATTAATGCTTCCGGAAATATAGAGGGAAAATATCCGGACAGGACCAATGCGGGGTTATGATTTTTTTTTTTTTCATTGGTTACAGGAACTGTTGGCTGGAGTCTTAACAATTTCAGAAAAAAAAGCGTTTCATTTTCATGTGGCTGCTTTCGAGCAATACTGCAGAACTGCACTAAATGTCAATATTTTCTATTAAGATTGTTGCTATTTATGTCACCACTGACCACACTGTTGTCTTAACGAACTGCATTTAATGCACCACTGAACACTGAAAGCCACTAACATCACGACTTCAGTTTGTGTAGCTTTTTTTTTTTGGGTATTGTCTCATACGGCTCATTAAGTTGTTATCCAGCTGGTCCGGCGTCTGGTACTTTAGTGTTTCGGCAGCCTTAGGTAGGAGGCTGTCGGTTGCAACACTTGGCCATGTCTTCAGGTCTTTTCAGCGACTGACAGGTCTGTGGTGCGAGACATGTTTTGATGGGGTTCTAGAACCACAACTGACACAGAGTTGAGAGAAAGAAACAAAACAGGAAAAACAAGAGAGAAAAAACAGATTCCACATTTCTGTGGCGGAATAAGTTCAATACCAAATTTATCTTCCCCCTTTTGTTTTTTAGTAAGTTTGAGTTAGAAGGGTGCTCCTAAATAAAGGGGTTTCTAAATGGGGATTTATTTATTTTTTTTGGTTACCAGGGCTGTGATTGTTATTTAAAATTTCCTCTAGGTGAAACCAAAACAATAACAATGATGGTATTAATTTACTCAGCATTAAGGTTGACAACCATACACAGGTCCTCCGTCCGAGCGCGCCTGGTGAGCTCCTGTAAGGTCTTACCGAACACTCCATCTTTCGTACTGCAGTGAACCTCTCAAACAGCCTGTGGCTTTTAGCAGAACAGTGCAAGATCCGGGAGAGGCCGTCAATGACTACTGGCCGGACAGGCGAATGGGCTAAACCTTGGGGCTCCCCATTAATGGCCACCAGGTAGTGCGCCCAAGCCTTCACTCAGTTAGTCTTTGTTGACTCCTTCTCCGCTGCACGTTGGCCGATGCCTGCTGCGGGCTCACAGTGCAATACTATGGACAAGATATTTGGTTACACCCCCAGCCAGCACCAGGTTACGTCAGAACGGGTGACTCACACGCTGTAACTCACTGTGAGGGCAACCGTCACTGCACCAGTCAAGCACTAAGGAAAGCGCTATCAACTCCCAAGGCTTAAACGAAGGGAAACCTATGAGGTTTTGGGCTCAGTTACTAAAACTGAGTGAGAAAAATAAGACCTAGTGGATAGGGAAAAACATTGAATTTCATTTCAAATTATGAATTATAGCTAATTATTGAGCATTAATTAGCACTAAAATTGGTAGGAGCAACTTGTTATTAACTCCATCGATAGTCTATCATTAAATTAGAGACACAACTTCTAATTTACTACTTAATAAATTTTAAAGAATTTCAAACTAATAATGATAGTCGACGATCAATTTTGAAAGATGTTTATCATCAAAATCATACAAGTAGTTACAGTTACAGTGTATGATGAACACTGAAACTGTAATAATTTATGAAATTAAATTCAACTTTTAGATTAAAACAATTAGACAATGATCCACATTCCAGGATGTCATCAAAACCAATGAAAGTAGTTTTACTTAATTCATTAAGTATCAGTAAAATAATGAAGAGGTGTCAGAAGAGAAAAGGGAAAAGGACCCACTGGTGAGAGTTAAAGTTGGGTGTAAAGAGGTTAGGGTTACTTTCAAACAGTGCATTCATAGCTGAAAGATGCTACGTGCTAACCGCTAGCCTTCGATGCTACATGCACACAGGCTACAATGTAAACACTCTAGTGTTGGTAAGGAACGTAGCTCAAGCTACTGTGGGCTTCGTTTACAACTGGTTTCAGATAGCGCGGACGGACTGCGCTTGCGCACTTAAAATTTATCCCGGAAGAGGTTGTTTAGGGTTTCCGAGTCACAGTCGTCACCATGGTTACGTACGCTTAACCGGTTATGGGTGGTCAGTGAAAATGGCAGCGCATTTAACAATGAACAACCCGAACAACACTAGTTAGCTCTTTATAGCTGAACGACATCAACTCCACTCGTTAGAGTGGGGCACACAAATTAGTAGTTACTACATTTAACACAACAACGTGGCTGAGATCTCGGCGGATCTCAGCCCCATGTCAGAAAAATATACCAACATTAAACACAAAACAAACATGGCTTTTAACCGCACATTTTACTTTAACAAGATTAACATTCTCCCATGCAGCGCATTTGGCCACTCTCTCTGAGCACCGCGTTTAGTTCACTAGTTTCAGCATGAACTGCAGTTTACTTTAACGTATAGCTGAGCTTGAAAATGGAACACGCATTTCCCAATCGCTATGAAGGCCTTTAAAAGATAAGAGGAACATCGCTCAAATCAATATTTATCGCAATGAAGGAAGATTTCTTCGTTCCAACAGGCGATCTTGATACTATTAAAATGTACAGCAAAAAGATTTCTTCGTCTTTAGCGCACAAGTTTAATATTATAAACTGCAGTTTACTTTAACCATTAACCATGACTAAATGTTATGCAAATAGCGGCTGGTAAAGTACAATACTGAAGGTGGTTTTGAACCATCCAATCAAAAGAGTAAGTTCGCATTGCATTTCATTCATTCACACAGTGGTGTGCCGCGAAACAAGTACGCATACAGTATCGCAAAAATCTGTTTCTCCGCCTCTAATCTATTTCTGGACAAAAGAAGAGATAAAGTGAACGGTCATGGTTTTATGAATTTTTAAGCCAACCAATGCCCGCTTTCATTCTCCCATTATATATGTAGGGTTTTTAACATAATAATGACAATGAATGGCTGCTGGCATTCTTTATCATTAATATGTAATGTTTAGCTCACACACACATACAAACAGTTTGGAAGGTGAAAATTAAATGAAGTTATTCTAGTACTGTTTACTAGATCAACGAAAG